>QAXK01000977.1:0-32264 GCA_004335735.1 Chlorella sp. KRBP
CACCCACCCACCCACCCATCAAAACCATCACACCTTTGGGCAGCGCTGCCTGCATGCCAGCCAGCAGGTGCGTGGGGTGCAGCATATCCGCGTTGGGGTAGAGCACAGCGCCGAAGAGCGTGTAGTAGAGCAGGAAGGGCACCAGCGCCGCTTGATACACCCACTTCTCAGGCAGCACGTGGTTCTGCAGGGCAAACGGCACGTCAAGCGACAGAGCAGGCGTGTGACGGCATTGTGCCAGGCCGCTGGCCCTAGCACCAGATGCAACGCCACAACAGTGCCCCATGTGTGCTGCCTCTGCGTCGTCCCATGTGCTACCTTGCGCATGCTCTGGCGTGTGCCTTGCTGCACTGCGCTAGCACCATGCCACGCCTCATCGCACCAGGCGGTTGTAGAGCACGAAGAAGGCCAGGCTGACGGGCAGCACGCCGTACGCCTCCAGGAACGGGAGCGCCTCGGCGCCCACGCGCGACACAATGAGGGAGTCCTTGAGGTTTTGCTGCGCGTGCAGAGCGGTGTTGGGCACTTAGGGGCGCTTGGGCGTGCAGTGAGAGCCGCAGCGGCACAAGCGTGAGCAGGGCAGGGTGGGGAGCAGCAGGACGCTGCCACTGTTGGGCTGTGGGCTGCGCTGCGTGCGTTGAGACCCTGCAACACGCGGTGTTCGAAGGTGCAGGCGGCGGCCCCCGGTGGCGGCGGGGGAGGCCTCACCAGGAGCGTGTAGGCAAATGTGGAGCAGAAGAACATGGTTCCAAGGCCGGCCACCTTGAGCGCACGCTCCTGCGGCGTCTGCGTGTCCTCCTCGGCGTCGCTCAGCGCGCCGGCTGCGGGCGTGCTGGCCTGCAGGGTGCCGTCGGCAGCTGCGTTCACGCCATTGCTGCTGCTGGCGTCGTGACCTGCAGGCCCTGCCCCGTTGCTGCTGCCATTGCTGCTGCTGCTGCGCGCGGGCGCGAGGAGGACGCTTTTGCCTTTGGAGCGCCAAGGCGCCAAGGTGGAGCCCCTGGCGAGCGAGGGGCAGCGGCGATCACGCAGCGGCAGCGCACGCATCCCTGCAGGTGATCAGCGCGGGCGACACACTGGCTAAGGACTCATCGCGCTGCTGACGGGGGGGACGTGAAGGCGCACGGCGAAGGGGGTGCGGAGCCCCCCAGCAAAGCAAGCAGCGCCCCTCGCCGCACCACGCAGGCGCTGCGAGAGGCACACCGCCCACCGCCCGATTCGCCGTGCGGCGTGCCTTTGCGCAGGTGCGTGAGAGGTTGGACATTGTGGAGCCCTGGCTCGAGGAAGGGAACCAGCGCACATACCTGCAGGGAGACGCGGCGATGGAGGTAGCGTTGAAGCCAGGGGAGTCCGCTGCGTCCATCGCAGCTGCTGCACGAGCGCCATTGCTCCTTTTCGGCCTGGTGCCCGCTCTCGAGTCGCTGATTGAGCCTGCTGAGGAGGAAGCACGACAGGCCCAAGCAGGAGCTTGCCGTGTACACTGCTGGGTGCTGTAATCCCGCTCTCGCTGCTTCGATCTCGCGCCTTGTGCTCGACGCTCCCCAGGGGCAACGAACACTAACAGACAAGGTGCGGAGAGAGCAGAGGAAGAGGAGGCAGGGCACCAGTCCCAGGAGATGAGCGTTGAGCAGGTGCTACTACGCAGGGACCTGGCCAGCCTGCGCCCCAAGGGAGTCCACCAAGGAGTCCGGACGCCTGCCGCAGCATTCCTCTGCAGCATCAGCACCAGCTCACAAGCCTCCCGGTGTAGCAGCCAATCTGCCAGGTATGCGCATGCCGGCAGGCGCTGGGGACGCGTGCAGGATGAGCGCCGACCGGTGGGCACACTCTGACCGGATCGCATGCGCGCCATCACGCGAGCGCTGCAGGCCGACAGTGAGACTGGCACTGCACGTGGCCATGGCGGCGTATGGGGCGCTCAGCGACGACTCGGGTGATGCGGGCGCCGCAGGTGCCGGGACACGGCAGCGTGCAGAGGCCAGCCGCTGGATAAGGACAGTCAACGAGCTGGTGCGCAGGCGTTGGTGCATGCCCTCATGCATCTGTGGCTGCCACAATGGCACTGTGCGGAGCAGCACACACCGACGCATGATGGCGCGGCGCGTGAATGCCGCCTGCAGACAAAATGGCTGGTCTCGGGCACGGCCGCGGGCATCTTCCTGACGCACTTCCGCGTGCTGGCAGTGGTGTGGTGCTTCCTGGGCTCCGTCGTCAACCTCGCCATCTGCAAGGTGTGCCGCCAGGGCGACCTGTTCAATGCTGGCGGTGTGGCCAGCATCGAGGGGACCGGCGCTGGTATCAGAGGCAGTGAGGGAGGCTGCTGGGGCAGTCCCAAGGGACAGACCCAAAGGCAGTGAGGGTGTGGCAAGCATCGAGGGGACAGTGAGGGAGGTTGCTGGGGCAATGTGGGACAGAGCCATGCAGGAAGCACGAAGAGCACACGCTGTCCGCCCAGGCCCAAAATGGTAGCAACCATGTGTGTGTGTGTCGATAATTTCATCTGTTTAGGCGCCTCGGCGGGGCCGGAGCCCAACTACCGGGCGTATCAGATGTGTGTACAGTGCAGTGTGGCGATGCCAGCAACAACTAACAGCAGCGTGGTGGTGGACGTCGGTGCCGCCTGCAGGTGCTCAAGCGAGTGATCCGGCAGGAGCGGCCGGAAGGGGCGTTTAAGCGGGACCATGGGATGCCCTCCTCACACGCACAGAGTGCGTGCGTGCATGCATGCATTGACGAACCTGAGCAGCCGCTGTGGCTGAGGGCAAGAGCAGCAACTGTGATACTGGGCCTTGTGCTGTGCGATGCACCTCGCATGGAACTCGACGATGCCAGCAGGTGCTGAGTTGCGCCCCCTCGTGTGTGCTGCCATGTGCAGGCTTGGGTTACCTGAGCACGTACGCAGCGACGGCGTTAGCGGGCATGGCTGTGTTTGGACAGCACAACGCCTTGGCGGCCGTCGGCATCGTGGTGGCGGGCGTCTTCATGGTGAGGCATGGTGCGGTTGCTTCCCACACTTGTATCTGCTTACCAGACATGGCTGTACCAGATGTAAAGCTCAACACACTTGCAAACTGCTTTGCTACAGCCAGCAAGGCACACCGTGATTGCTGCTTGGGCGGACGGATGACATGGGTCCAAGGCTACCTGGCCGCATCTGACACATCCATCTCACTGCAAGTGCGAGCCTCCCTTGAAGTTACCGAGCCAGCAAGTGGCCTAGCCAAGCGCTGCTAGCGTGCTGCCGGCTGCCGGCTGCTGTTCCTGCTGCAGGCCTGGCTGCGCGTGGCCACCGGCTACCACACCGTCCCGCAAGTGCTGGTCGGGTACGCGCTGGGCGTGGGCACGGCGCTGGCCTGGGAGCGCCTGGGCACGCGCCACGCACTGCCCCTGGCGGCGCGCGAGCCCTGGTTTGCACCTTTGGTGTACACGCTCACGGTGGTGGGCGTGATGGCCTTTGTCATTAAGCAGCTCAAGGGCGCCAAGCACGACCTCAAACTGCTCAAAACGGCCATGGAGTGATGCTAGCACGACGACGACGCGCTTTGATTCATTTTGGTGGTCTGGTGGGAGGGCAGGTCGCGCCACAAGGTTTTGCGACTGTGGCGGTGCTGCTCTCTGTGCTTCCCAGCGCCTTTGTTTGCGCCTGCGGCTGGGATGACGGACGTTGGACGCGCTTGGTGTTTTGCCATGCACACTACGGACGTATCGTGTACGCATGCAGACCCGTTCGCCTGCATCAAGGTGCATATGCAGCTTGATGCAGTACCGATGGACCTTCTCAATCGGTGTCGTGCACCGGCGCGTATGTCACATTGCGGCCGTGCGCGCATCGGCCCAGAATGGCGGCCTGGTGCTATGAGGTGGACCAGTTGCAAGCTGGACACTCACACAGGACACTCACACGCGTCCTGTCGGCGGCGCACTGAACCGCTCAGCCACACAGGTGCGCACCACAGCGTTCGGAACAATCCAACAAGCAGACAAGAATTCTTGAGCAGCAGCGGTTCAACAGCAAGCATTCAGTGGGTTCTTGAGCAGTGTATTAAGCTGCAGAGTGCTGTTCGGACAGTGCGCAGGCCTCACTCCACAAGTCTACCAAGCCGGCGACGCCAGACAAAGTTCCACTCCTGGTGATAAATCCAATCCACAGTGCGCAGCACACTCTGTCAATAGTACCATATATACCTGGCGCCAATGCGTGCGCCTCTCGACCAATCCTTGCATGCAAGTCCACCTCACACAAACTCCCTCACTCGCAGCAGCCCTCCTAACCCAAACGACGACAGAGTGTTCTCAATACATACTCCGGCAACTGACTCGAGTTCCGCTCTTTTTGAGTTTAAGCATCACCGGCACCCGTCCGCCATTCCACAGAGGCAGACTGCAGGTGCCCTAGCCGCACCACAACCCTAATCCAGCCCAATGCCCTAATCTTCCTCGCCGCACCGGCAATAGCAGTACGACGGCCACGGGGAAGGCAATCCCCGTCACACCCTCTCCAAACCCACACATCCACACACACTAGTCGATTGGGTCCAGTGCCTGCAGGTGATCCGCCCGCATCACACGCGGCAGCACCCACAGCCGCACCGGCACCAACAGCACGATGGCCACGGGGAAGGTAATGCCGCCCACGCCAGCAAACTTGGTGATCGCCCACACGCCGCCCAGGCAGGCCAGCTGCACCAGCGTGAAGGTGGACACCACCCAGTGAGGCACGCCCTCCCATGGGGCACCACGCGGCTGCGGTCGCACGGGCAGCATCAGCGCACAGCAGGGCACGGTCACGAAATGAAGAGTGGGTGATGCACGCTGTTCACCACGCTCGTCTCGCGTGCGGTGGGCAGAGCAACTTGCTGGTCAATGCTGCTGAGGAGCGTGCGGGATGTGAAACACTTGAGCTTCAGCAGCAAAGAGGCACACGCTACTCCAGACTCCCATCGACTCACCCGTTGCTTGGGGTCGGTGATGAGCAGCACCAGCCTGTCCCAGAACTGGCAGTCGGCCAGGAACTCCAGCGCCATGAAGGAAAAGAAGCCCCACACCACCGACGTGGGGATCTGCACGCAGGTAGAGAGGAGAGCGCACGCGTAGAGAGCAAGAGCACCCAACCAGAGGTTTGCTGGCGGCGTAGGCAGAGCAGCGCAGGGGTTGGTTGCGCACCATCAGATGCTCAACCGTTCCGTCCCAAAGCCACAGAAAATCCCAGAAGTCCGCACCTGCTTGATGGCGGGTGTGGCGCCCAGGCAGGCCGCCACCAGCAGCGACTGCACCAGGTTGGTCACGCGCTGCTCCGCCACGCCCACGTCCAGCCCGCTCACGCTGGAGCAAGCCGGCAGCGTGCCCGTCGCCAACACCACGCGCTTGTCCTCCTCCTCCTCCTCCTGCCCCGCCGTCCCCGCCGCAGCCGCCGTCGTCCTTGCACCGCCGCCCTCCGCCCTGTCCTCCTCCTCCTCCTCCTCCTCTTCCTCCTCGCTCTCCGCCACCTTCTTTCGCTGCTTCCGCTCCAAAGCCTCGCACAACGCCGCCGCCGGCAAGACTACCAACGCCACCTCTGACCGCCCCGTAGCCTGCTGGCCCTCTGCCGCGTTAGGATTAGGGCTAGGGCTAGCGTCGCCGGCCGTCAACCCTCCCGGCGGGTGCTGCGCATCACCGACGAGCGCTGCCACCTTCACCACATCTGCACTGGTCTGGCACTGCCCACCCGCCTGCACCGTAGTACCACGCCCCAGCACGTCAGTCGTACCGGGGGGCACGACGCAAATCATCATGTCCTCCTGGCCCCGCTGAAGCTGCTGCACGGGCCCACTACCGTCCCCGGCGCCGCCGCCGCCGCCGCTGCTGACATCGCCGTCCATGGCCGTCAGAGCCCGCCCGGTGCCCTGCTTCCTCGGCTGCTGCTGCGGACGGGTGCGCGACCACACTTCGGCGAGCGCGCGCGTGTGCATGGGCGCCTGGGGCAGCACTCCGTTGACGGGCGGGAGGCCCAGCAGGCCCATGCACAGCGTGAGGGCGGCAAGCAGCAGCATGTCCCACGCGTAGGCGGGTGGCTTCTGAAGGTTGAGCTCCTGTGGGGACGGACAAGCATGCACATCAAAGGCGCACAGGCTGATCAGCCTGAAGGCCCCAAATGCCCCTGGGAGCCCAGGTGTTCGGGACCACGGAATTGTGCAAGCGTGGCTTCACCCGCAACGCATGGCCTCTCTGCTAGAGCTGAAGCACCCCACCATGACTGTGCCCTAGAGCTGCAGCACCCAACCATGACTGTGCCCTAGAGCTGCAGCACCGCCCCATGACTGTGTCCCCCCTGCACTGCCGCCCTCACGCCACCTGGGCACTTACCTTGGGTTGGGCCATGAGAGACGATACGCCATGGTCGAACCAGAACAGCACCGAGATGACGATTGCCGGGATGAGCGCCGCTGCGATAAAACCGCCCGGCACGTCGCCCATGCGGCCCACCACGTGGCCCCAGCCCTGCACGTCCCAGGTGTTTGGCGTGCTGATGCGCCGGGGCACGCCTTGGGGCACCTGGGCGGGGTCGCCCTGGGACCTGAGGGCACAGGAAAGAGAGCAAATGCAAGAGAGAGCAAATGAAAGAAAGGGAATGTCAGCGTGCGCAGACCAAGCTCGCGAACACTGTTGGTCAAAACACACGAGTCAGCAACTGTACCTGAGGGCGAAGGAGAGCCCAGAGAAGGCCACGACCAGCACAGCCACGCCGTAGTCTGCCAGCAGCGTACGCAGCACGCCTGCACGGACGGACACACGGCAAGCTCTGCTACTCTGCGTGCGCGTGCTGTGCATGCTGCCTGCATTCACATGTGGCTTCCCAATGCAGTCTTTCTCACACGGCATCATATTTGCACAGGGAGCTGTCAGTAGCTGTCAGTACCACACGATGGCTTTAGCAGGCACTAATTGACTGAGCAGGCTCCAAGAGAGGGTGCACGTGCACGTGACGTGTCACGTACCTGTGCCAAGGGTCCAGCCCCGCGCCCTAACCACCATGAGGCAGGAGGCCAGCAGGCCCAGCGACAGCAGCACCGCCCACAGGCCGTTGACCAGCAGCCACACGGGCGTCAGCTCGGGGGGTGGAGACATGCCGTCCTCCTGCCTCTCTGCAAATTCACCAATGAGTCCCTGCAGGTGCGGGGCAGGGAAATGCAGCACCGAATGAGTTAATAATGAGGCCGTGAGACTGACAACCACAGCGCACAGCCCTCAAAACCTGCAATCGCTTAAACAGATTGCTTCCTCGTTCATGAGGTGGCGCCTGCGTGCTGCTCATGCTCTCTTGGTGGCTGCTCGACAAGCCCACAGTGCAGGCGGCTCCCTCTCGCCCGCGCTCAGAGCACATGAACCCCTGTCTTGCGAACATCTGATCTCGTCCTGCGAGACATCTGATACGCCCGGTAGTTGGGCTCCGGCCCCGCTGAGGCGCCCAAACAGATGCAAATATCAACACACGCACCTGGATGGCCACCTGCAGAAACAAAACAGCCGTCAACATCCCAAACACCTCGCCGGCCAGGCGCGTGAACATGGTGATGCCCCGGCAGGCGCCCAGCAGCGCCAGCGCCGTGAGGATAACTGACGTCCACACGCACACCCAGGCCGCCCAGGCCAGGAACAGGTCGGCGCCCAGCGAGTCCTGGCCCTTGGCAAACTGGTACCTGCGCGTGTGCGATACCGATCGGCGTGACTGTCAGCAGGGCCGTGGAGCTGGTCAGCAACCAGCTTGGGAGCGCGACGGCACGATCGCCGCCTGCTGGGCACCTACGCAGCCACTGTTGCTCAGGCACAGGCTTTTAGTAGGCCCTGCTTGCGCACATGTGAGCCCCAGTGCGTGTGCACGCTGCTCTGCCACGCTCTCTGCCTGCGGGCACCCGCTGAGTCCCCCACCGGCCCCCTCCACCACACGCACGCACATGAAGGAGTAGACGATGATGAGTGGCTCGGCCACGCCTAGGATCAGGAGCGGCTGCCCTCCCAGAAGCGCCTGCGTGACCCCGGCGATGGCGGTGCTGGCCAGCACCTGGACGACGGTGAAAATGCCGTTGGTCTCGATGGCGAGCTGCTGCCCAAAGGCAAGCGCCGGCAGCACGCTGGCTAGGAATATCTGCCTGCATTGCACGAGCGAAGGCGCACGGAAGGCGAGTGTTGCGGGGATGCGCACCCTGCCGCTTGCGGGTCCGCGCGCGTGGTGCCCCGTGCACAGCGCTATGAGCCTTGAGCCTTGAGAAGCAAGCTTACAGGCTTGGTGCGGCGAGGCGCAGGCCGTAAGCGGCTGCATCGATCCAGTCGGTGAGGTAGTGCGGCAGCCGCCCACGCACGTCACGCCGCACATCTTTGCCCGTGAAGAGGATGATGCGACGGTGCCGCGCCATTGTTGCTGCAGCACTAGTGGCTGTGCATTGCTAGTGCCTCTGGCAATGCGCTGGCCGCATGGTGTGATAGAGGTGCTCGGGGGGTGCGGCGAGGATGCCTCGAACGGCAAAGTCCGGCGGCGCGGCCAGAGAGAGCGCCATCCACGCTCGCGAAGCGGTGCGCGTGCCCACAGTGCGAGTGCACTCAGCTTTCGCACTAATCGCAGTAGACTTCGCGCGCTGCGTCTTGTTTGTGTTTCGTCTCGTGCATGCTGCGCCATGCTCGATCGCGCCACGAGCTCGATCGCAGGGGACAATCGCGTGCAGCAAATGGCCTGAGCGCACACACGCGTGTCGCGCAGCGACTGCCCCTGCTTCTCTCGTGGCGATGGCCCATCGGACGCCAGCGGCACGGAAGCAGCAGCGGCAGCAGAGTCGGCAGCTGCAGGATGGCGCTGCGTGCTGCGGGCCTTGTGGCAGATCTGCGCGCCTGATGCCTGGCTGATGAGCTCTCCATGGAGGTGCGCCTGCGCGGCCGTCCGCCAGCGGTCTGAAGCGCCGCGCGCACCGGCACTGACAGCCTCCAGCAAGCTGCGCATGCCGCTCTGCAGGTAGTGGAAACCGGCTAGTGAGGAGTCCACGCGTCCAGACGCACTTTGCGGCCGTGCGGCAGTCGGAGCACCGGCGCCGGCAATCGTGCATTGAGCAGCAGGGGCACGCAAGGGTAGACATTATCAGCAGCAGCAACAGTATCAGCAGCAGCACGAGCATTACTAGTAGTAGACAGCGTACGGAGTATTGGCAAGCTCTACTGAGTCCGACTTTGGCATCGAGACCGACAGCCCGATCAGCAGACAGATGGACCCTGCTGCCGCCGTCCGGCTCGCTCTCAGCACCCAGGAGCCCCCGGTGCGTCGTTGCTGTGGGGCATCAAGTTGTCACTGTGCAGAGGGGATGGAATGCCGCCATAGCGATGCATATTCGCGCCCCTGTTCGCCCCTGTCGCCAATGCAGGGGAGGCGGGTGGCCAAGCTCAAAGCCTTGAGGCAGCATGCGGTGCAAGTGGCGGCAGGGTGAGCAGGACCTGCTGCAGCTGCCACTGCTGTGGCGCTCCCCGCCCCACCACTGCCCCACACGTTGCTGCAAGCACAGCCCAAGAACACATGCCACGATTCACATTTGCCCTGAACAATTGGAACAGGTGTGTTTTGCTTGCCGTGCTCTTCCACCTCCCAGGCTCAAGCCTGGAGCCGTCCCGTCCTGGCTGGCGCCCTCCGTGCAGCAGCTGCTGCCCCTCCTCCTCGACAGCCAGCCCGAAGTGCGGCAGGCCGCCGCCGCCGTGCTGGGCACGCTGGGAGCCCAGCTGGCCACGGCGAACGCGCCGCTGCCCCGCGCCACGCCCAGCGATGCGGTGCTGCCGCCGCTGCTGTTCTTCGAGTGGATGCAGCGGGCGTTGGTGGAGGGCATGGGCCCGGCGCACCCGCCGCCCAGCCTGCATCAGCAGGTGTGCTGTGTGTTGTGCAGTGCGGCCGATGTGCTGCTGTCCAGGGTCCCGCCTGCCGCACACTTATCGGGCAGCAGCTGTGCTTGTGGCAGCAGCTGTGGTTTCGGCCCGTGCTGAGCTCAATGATTGTGCATCCATGTGCTCACGCCCACAACGTCTTGGCCTGGTGAACTCGCAGGTCAACATGCTGCTGGCCCTAGAGCACGCGCTCCGCGCCCTGCGCGACGCCGCCTCGCCCCCCACCCTCTCCTCCACCTCGCGCGCGCTCCGCGCCGCGCTGCTCGCGCTGGTGCGGCTGCTCGAGGCGCCAGCCACCACGCTGCGCGTGCTGGGCCCCGCGCTGAGCACGCTGCGCCTCGCCACCGACCTCGACGTGCACCTCCAGCAGCGGCAGCACCTCGCCACGGCCAGCGCCGTCTCCTCCCGTCTCCACGCCTCCCAAACCACACCACCCGCATCACCCGCACCGCCCGTCCCCAGCGCTGACCTTGCTCTCGTGCCTATCCATCCTCCCACCCCCAGTGCCGGCAAACAGGCAGCACCAGCAGTAGCGGCGGTGGGGCCAGCCAGGGCATCGGAGGTGGGGCAGGTGTTTACAGACATGGTGGATCTGCTGCTGGGCTGGTCGCTGGACCCAGCACTGCCGCCAGAGGACAGGCAAGTCTTACGTTTTCACTCTTTCACCCTGAAACCTGCGTTAGATGCATGTTGGGTGAGGTCCTCTGGTGCTGCCGCCAGAGGACAGGCAAGTTTAACACTTCCACTCTTTCACCCTGAAACCTGCGTTAGATGCATGTTGGGTGAGGTCCTCTGTTGAGGGCTGCCGCCAAAGGACAGGCAAGCCGTTTCATTGCCAAGCTGTCCTGCCCTGCCAGTTGAGCTGACAGAATGTCAGGCCCAGGTCTTTTTCACCCTGCCGCCTTCCCGGCCACTAGACAGCTCCTCTCCACCTGCCGCACCGCGCCACTGCCATTGAGTCCTTCGCAGGTCAGCTATCCACGCGCTCTTCCTCTCCTGGGCCCCGCACTGGTCCGCCCACGCCCCATTCACCTCCAGCCTCATCACCACCATAGCCGAAGACCTGGACGCCGCCGCCATGGCCTACGCCGCGCATGGTGAGGGCTCAGGCAAGCCCTCAGCCGCCACCAAACCCACACCCACCCACGGCGGCACCACCACCTCCAACGCTGCCGCCGCCGCTGCCGCCACGCATCGTCAGCAGCAGCAGGACCTCGACAAGTGCCTCCGCCTAGCCAGCGCGCTGTGCGCACTCCTTCAAGCCGCTACCGCTCCTGCCGGCGGCAACAATCCTGCTGCAGCACTCCTGCCGACGGTTCCAGCCCTTCTGAAATCGTTGGATGTGCTGTCGCGGCGGGTGCGGGCAGCGGAGGGGCGGTGGCGGGGCGTGCTGCAGGACCTGCAGTCGCACCCGCCGGGCCCTGCTGCTCCGGCCAGGCGCGCGCACGCGGCTGCTAGGGTGGAGGCGGAGGGCGAGCTGGCGGCGGTTGCGGAGCAGCAGCAGACGCTGTGCGGGTTCTGCCTGCCTGCGCTGCGGCAGCTTGCGACGCTCGCAAGGGATGTGCTGATGGATGGAGGGGCGGGGGAGGGCGGGTCGCATGCAGGCGAGGGCTTGGAGGCGCTGCTGGAGGTTCAGGCGCAAGGGCCGCTGCTGGGAGCTGCGACTGGGGTGCCTGCGGATGCTGAAGCAGCGCTGGCACCGGCAGCGGCATCGCAATCAGCACCAGAGGCTGCGGCGGCGGTGAAGGTGGAAGCTCTGCCAGAGGTGGTGCAGCTGGTGCAAACCATTTTCTCACGCCTTGGCGGCGGTGGCATAGGCAGCCGCACCGAGCAGCAGCAGCAGCAGCCAGCAGAGGAGGAGGTGCTGCAGGAGCCGGCAAGCGCCCGCCTTGCCGCTTGGATGGTGGAGGGGATGGTGGAGTTGTTTCTGCGTCTGTTGGGCACTTCGCCGGCACTATCTCCACCGCCTCCACAGCAGCAGCACCACCACCACCAGCCGGCGGCGGCGGGGGAGGTGGCGGGAGCGCTAAGCACGGCATCGCTGCTGCTGTGCGTGCTGCAAGGCATCAGCGACCGGTCCTGCCTGCGAGTGGCACAGGATCCGCGCCTGCTGGGCCCCTTGGCTGCTCCCACTGGCGCTGGCAGGCACAGCTTGCGAGCTGGGGTGACAGGCGGGAGCTGTGACGGCGCAGGCCGGGGCGGCGTGTGGACGTTTGCCAGTGGCGGTGGCGGCGGCGGCGACGGCGGTGGCGGAGGGGAGTCACAGGCTGAGGCTGCGCTGCTGTCGTTTCTGTGCGACGTGCTGGGCATGCACGGCAGCGTCGCCAGCCGGGTGTTTTACCTGCTGCTGCAGCGCGCGCTTGGGGACCTCCCTCACACCGCGCCGCAGCCGGTCGCCGATGCCGATGCCGGCGGTGTGGGCAGTGACGGGATGAGCAGCGGTGCACCAGGTGGCAGCACGAGGCAGCTTGGGCGGCAGTCGCAGCTGTCGGCACAGCTCGCCCTGCGTGTGCTCAGTGCCGCCTGCGCGGCCCAGGCCCTGCAGCCGGGGCAGCTCGCGCTGCTGCAATCAACGCTCGAGGCGCGGCTGCGGAGGAGCGCAGTGCCTAGCGGCCACTCAAGCTTCGAGGCAGCTAGTGCTGCTGCGGTCACTGGTACCGAGGCAGCGGATGGTGAGGAAACGGCATCGCTCCAGGCGGTGTTGTTCGACGCGTGGTCGGCTTGCTGGCTGGAGCTCTGCAGCGGCGGCGCTGCGCCTGATGCACACCTGATAGATGCCAGCAACGTTGAGGAGGTTGAGGAGGCGGCGCTGGGTGGGGCGGGTGAGGGTGAGCTTGGTGGAGAGTGCGACGCTGCGGCTCGCGCCAGGAGCGTGGTGGGGCGTCTGGCGAGGCGTCTGGCCGGGGCGTTCTCGCTGGTGGCTGACCTGCTGCTTCTGGCGATACCGCAGCTGCAGCAAGTGGAAGTGTCAGCCCGGAAGGCACCAGTGGTGGAGGCGGCGGCGGGGGCAGGCAGGGCTGGAGCTGCTGGGGACGTCACAGACGAACAGCACGCGGTGGCGGTGGCAAACAGCAGGTGGGCAAAGGCGGTGTGCGATTGGCCAGCGGAGACCCTGCGGCAGCTGCCGCGGCGAGCAGGAAGGGCGGCGGTGGGGCTGGCGCTGAGGTGGGAGGGTGCGGCTGCGGCGCTGCTACGCGTGCTGAATGCGCTGGGCAGGTCCAACTGGGCCGAGGCCAGGGCGGGTGCGGTGCTGGCTGCGGCAGCTGCCGGGCAGCTGCTGACCTCGTCGCTCCACAGCGCCGCTGACGCTTCTGGCAGCGTGGCTTCAGCGGGCAGTGGTGCAAGCCAGGGCGGGAGTGGTCAGCTGCCTACGGACGCTATCACTCCGGCTTCAGCAGCAGGCGAAGCGGGTGGTGGAAGCGGTGGTGAGAAGGAAGAGGAGCAGGAGGAGGGTGTGGTGGAATTGCTCGTGCAGCTCTCAGCCCTCGCCCTCGAACTCATGCCCGACACAAACGCCAAGGTCTCCGGTCTGGCCACCTCCCTGCTCCTCTCCCTCTCCGCTGCGCCGCTCCTCGCCCTCTCCACCACCTTCCGGGCACCTTCCTGCGACGCCCGCGCCTCCACCACCTCCCTCATCGGCTCTGCCAGCAGCGCCGGCAACGGCGCCGCAGCAGACGATCCCGGTGCGAATGACGACGACGACAGCCAAGGCGGAGAGTCCACCGCCTTGCTCCTACGCCCACCACCGTGGCACGACGCACTCCCTTTCGCGTCCCAGCCCCCCCGCTGCGCCTGGCGCCCCGCGACCTTGGGCCGGCTTTTCGGATTGCTGTTCCCTGAGGGCGCGCTAGCTGCCAGGCAGCTTCCGTCGGAGGCGGGCCCTGGTGGCGTGCTGCTGCGCCGCCGGCCAGAGCTAGCATCCCACAGCAGCGCCTTGGCTGGTGGTACGGGCGGGATGGGTGGCGGTAGTGCGGGCGCGGAGGCCGCCGTGGCACGTCCCGGGCTGATTGGGCTGCAGATGGGCAGTATGGTGGGGCTGCAAGTGGCGGGTGGTGAGGGGGCGGCGGAAGCTGTGCAGCAGCTGCCTAGCCCGTGGGTGGAGCTGGTGATGGAGCTTTCGCCGGTCGAGCCGGTAATCGTAGCAGCAGCAGCGGTCCCACCGCTGTCCGTGCCTCAGGCAGCGCCACCGCAGCAGCAGCAGCAGCAGGGCGGGCTAGGGCCAGCCTCTCAACGCTTCACGGCAGGTGTGCAGCCAGGTGCCTCCGGCGACGTGCTCACTCAATCGCAGCAGCAGCAGCAGCAGCAGCAGTACGACAGTCGTAGCAGCGGTGCCCAGCGCAACGGCCGCGGCGTCGAAGGCGGCACAACAGCAGCAGCAGCGGCAGCGAAGGTGCAGCTGCCATGGGAGCGGAGCAACGCGGCTGCTTCCGCATGGCAGGCCTGTCATGATGCCGCGGCTTCCACTGTGGCAGCCAGGCTGCGCACGCACCTGGGTGGGCCAACGCAGAGTCTGGCTGCGCTGGACCGGCTGATGCAGTCGCTCCTCTCGCAACTCACATCATCCGCCTTGTCTTCTGCTGCTTCTGTGGCCAGTGGTGCTGCTGCTGCGGGTGCGGCAGGTGGCGGCGGGGTAGCGGCGGGTGGTGGGGCAGGTGGAGGTGGCGTGGGGAGGCAGGAGGGAGGAAGGCCAGCGGGTGGGGACACGGCGGCAGCGGCGGCAGCGTTGCATGAGGCGGGGTGGCTAGCGTTGGAGTTTGTGGATGCGCTGGAGAGGGGAGTGGCGGCGGCGGTGCATGGGGGCTTGGCGTACAAGGGCTTGGGACCGGCGGTTCTGGCCTTTTTCTCAGCTAACCGCAAGGTGAGCGATGGGGTGGGGTGGGGGCAGGGTGCTGTCGGTGCTGTGCAGCTGCTGCTGCTGTTGCTGGGTGTGGGGCGTGCTGTTTTGCACCACCTGCTGTATACATGCTTGTACATGAATGCTTGTACATGCTGCAGGTGTGCGAGGATTGGTTCCAGCGCACGCGCCCCACCCGCATGCACCTCGCCTCCGCCCTCAACGCCCACCACGCCGCCGTTCTGCACGGCTGGCAGCGCCTGGCTGACCTTGCCGACGCCCTCCCTGCCGCCCTCGCCGCCGCCAGCCCCCCACCCACCTCCACCACTGCCACGCCGCCAGCAGCGCACACACAAGCCACCGGTGCAACAACAACAACAACAACCGCAACCACAGCAGCACCTGCACCTGCTCCTGGCAGTCGTGCGTCCGACGTGCCTGCTGCTGCGGCGGCGGGTGCTGCCGCTCCGGGGGGAGTGAAAGGAGGTCTGCCGGGACAGCAGGGTGCGGCGCCAGGATCGCCCGCGCCCACTCTGCTGCATGCACGCCGTGGGGCTGGCGGCACCACGCCTCACGCAGCACCGACGGGTGGGACAGGTGCGGCCGCGTCCGCAGCAGCGGCGGGCACCTCCTCTGGCGCTGGGCAGGCTCAGCCTCCCGTAACCGAGCCTGGAGCAGGCCAGGTGCCGCAGCAGCTGTTTGCGCAGTTGCAGTCGCTGTCCAGGGACGTGATGACTGCGCTGCGGTGCGTGGCGGAGGCCCTGCTAGCGCTGGGCGAGTGGGAGACGCTTGCTGGCCTCCACGCGTGGGCCTGGCGCACCTTTACGCCGCTGCTGCACTGGCAGCCAGGCGCCGCAACCGCCACCGCTGCCGCCCAGGCCACAGCAACCGCACCTGCCGCTGGGAGCAGCGGTGCGTCGCTTACCGGTGCCAACGCTGACGCCAGTGGTGCTGCAGCGGGCGGCGGCGGTAGTGGTACGGTTGCAGCGGCAGCAGCACCGGCGCCGGCGGCATCAGCTATGACGGAAGATCCGTTGCTGTGGCTGCTAGGCTACGCACAGATGGCTCAGGGGCGGTACGAAACCGCCCTGGTGCACTTTGGCACGTTCCTGCGGCAGCAGGCGCAGCGGTCGCAGTCAGCGGCAGGGCTGCTAGGGCTGAGCGGGAGGCCTGGGGACGCGGCGTTAGCGGCGCTGCAGCCGGCGGTGGTGGAGCGGGTGGCGGACTGCTACGCGGCGTTGGCGGACTGGCCGCACTTCCACGCGTTTGTGACGTCGCAGCACCGGCGGGCGCAGCAGCAGCAGCAGGCGGGCGGCGGGGCCGTGGCAACAGCGGCAGCGGGCGGGGCGGCGGGTGGTGCGGCAGGGTCACAGGGAGGGTGGTGGTTGGCGTGTTTCAAGGCGCAGCACATGCAGGACGTTTGCTCGCTGGCGAGTTTCGACGTCAACGGGCCGGGGAACTCGGAGCTGCAGGTGCGCAGCGTTGGTGGACTGTGGTGCTCCAGCACGTTCTTATCGGACGTTATGAGTAGCACGTTGCTACGCTGTGGTTTCTGCGTTCATTTGATGATTGCTAGACCTGCTGCGCTGAGCTCAGCTCTGCCTTGCTGTTGTGCCACGTTCATGCGTGCGCAGTCCATGCGCGTCTCCCCCGCCCAGTCCGCCCTGCTCCAAGGCCTCAAGGCGCTGCACACCGCCGCCTCCTCGCCCACCACCGCCTCCACCACCACCACCGCCGCCGCCACAACCGCCAGCAGCCAAGCAGCGCCTTCCGCTGCGGTCAGCCGGCCAGAGCATCACCCTCCAAGTGCGGCCACACACGCTGCCTCAAGTGCTGCCACCAGCAGCAGCGGCAGCGGCGTGACCGCGGCGGCAGGGACGGCGGTGGCGTCAGCGGCAGCGGTTGCGCTGCAACGGAGCGCCTCCGCTGAAGCCTTGCACCGACGGCTCTTCCTGGAGCGGCTCCACGCCTGCTGGCCAGCCTGCTGCGACGTGCTGCGGCAGGCTTGCTGGCAGGGCTGGCACGCCGGCTTGCGGCGCCCGCTCGCGACGCTGCATGTGCTCTCGGGCATCCACGCCGAGCTCGTGTCTGCCCCTCCCTCCTCCTCCGCCGCCTCCTCCGCTTCCCTGGTAGCAGCGCACTCACATGCCACGGCACGCCAAGCAGGTGGCAGCAGTGGGGCGGTTTCATTAACGGCGAGGGGCGAGCCGCCAGCGTGGTGCGCACCGCTGCTCCCACTCCTCCTCCCCGCCCACCAGCACCCCTCGGCGCCCCTCAGCCCGGCAGCCCTGCTGCTGCCAACCGCCGCGCCCTACCTCCCAGCGGCCCCGGCGCACGGCACACGCGCCGCAGGCGCCCCCGCCGCGTTGCCGGTGCTGACCTCCCTGCTCCGGTGCCAGCTCGCACACGACCCATATGGCTCTTCAGTTTCCACGCAGCAGCTCATGCTGCTGCTGGTGGCGTCTGCACGGGCAAGCGGCAACACCGACCTTGCGGCCAGGGCGTCGGAGAAGCTCCGTACCCTAACCACCGCCATGCATGGTAGGGTTTTGGCCACCGCCTCCACCACCACCACCGCCACCGGCATGGGTGCGGGTGGAGCAGGGGGGCAGTTGGCGGGCCAGATGTGGGCGGCGGCTTTGGGTGCCGTTCCCACGCACCTTTCCGCCGAGGTGGGCGCGATGCCACCGGGAGAAGCTCTGGATCGGATGCTCGCGCAAGTGCAGCCACTGCTGCAGCGGCCCCGACAGCTGCTGACTGTGGAAACCTCGGGTGCTGACGAGGCGGGGAGCGGTGCGGCGGCGGCGGCGGCGGCGGCGGCGGCGGTGTGGCAGAAGCTGGGAGCGGAGGGCTTCGCTGCGGCGCTGCTATCGGCGGCGCATTGGGCGGGGAGGTGTCCGCCGCAGGCAGTGGCGGCGGTGCTTCGTGGTGGGGCGGCGGGGGGCGGGCGGCAGGCGCAGGGGCCCGTCGCGCTCGTGGACTGGGTGGGCGTGCTTCGCACGCTGTGCGATGACGATACTCCAGTCACGACGGCGCCGCACCGCGCCGGCGTTTCTGCTGCGGCGGCAGGGGCGGCGGTGGCGGCGAAGCTGCACAGCGCAACAGGGTTGGCGGGAGATGTGGAGGTGGAGGGTGGCAAGGTGGTGGTGACGCGACCAGTGGTGCCGTTCCAGGCGCTGTCACGGGGTCCGTTGGTGCTGGAGGCGTGCGCGTACGTGGCCGCGCTCCGCATGGCTCCAAACCTCCCCAGGGCTTGGCTGCAGTGGGGCACGTCGCTGCTGAACTGGCAGCGTGCCGCTAGGCAGCAGCAGCAACAGCAAGGCAGGCTGGCGGGTGCACTGCCGGTGAGCCAGCAGCAGCCACTGGGATCCGCTGCTGGTGCTGGTGCTGGTGCTGGTGCTGGTGCTGGTGCTGGTGCTGGTTTGGCGGGTGCTGCAGACGCTTCGGGTGCCCCGCGAGCGGTGGGCATGGGGCAGGAGGGCGTGGGGGAGGAGGAGCAGCTGGGTGAGGCGGGCGTGCACGCGCTGTGCGTGTGGCTGCGGTGTGCTTGGAGGCAGAGGGATGTTGAGGGGCCGGAGCACGTGACGCCGGCGCTACTGCGAATCCTGCAGGTGCGCAAGCACTAGCTATTTGCCCCAGAACCAGGCTTTTGCGTGGGCTCTTTGTTGGGGCTCTTGGCTTGCGTGTGGCCTGGCAGTGAGTAAGAGCGTGTGGCCTGGCAGTGGGTAAGAGCGTGGAACTGCTAAGAGCTCTTACACTGCTACCGCGTGTGCGTCACGCACTTGCAGGTGGTGGTGCGGCATGGGCACGTACTTGCGTCGTCACTGCAGCAACACCTGGCCCTCCCGCCTCCCGGCGTCTGGCAGGCCATCACGCCACAGCTCTTTGCGCAGCTTCGCCACTCGCAGCCGGCCGTGCGGGGGCTGCTGCTGATGCTTCTGCGGCGCGTGGCGGCGGCGGCTCCGTTCGCCGTGCTGTATCCTGCGTTGGCCGAGGTGCAGGCGGAGGAGCGAGCGGGGGGCACACCGCTGGCTGAGCTGCAGGTGCGTGAGAGCGGGTGCAGATTGAGCTGTGCAGCAGCAGCAGCTAGAGGAGGTGGCGGTGGGGTGGGCGAGGCGCCGCCGGCGAAGCCGCAGGAGACCGCAGGAGACCGCGGAGCCCAAAGGCGGTGTCGCTTTCCTTGTCCCACAGCGCGGCGGCACTGCTGCCCGCACTGCTGTAGGTCGGGGGGGGGATGCCGCCGCCCTGCAGCTTCAGCGTCCACCCGTCGCGGACGACGAGGTGACGCCTTGCTGATGCCTCCGCGCGGAGGCACATGGCGCGAGGAGGGCGCGAGGACCGCGGTGGACGTGCTCGCCGGTGCGGTGGTGCTGCACGTCTAGCGAAGGTCCGAGAAGCCCCAGTGTGAATACGCGCTCACTCACCCATGGAGACGGCGGCGGTGGGCGAGGCGCCCCCGGCGAACCCCCATGAGACGGCGAGCTCACAGGCCGCCCTGGTCCCGTAGCGCGGTGGGTCAGGCGCTCGCACTGGTCGTCGTTGGTGGGTTGCTTGCCGCCGCCCTGGAGCTTGAGCGTCCAGCCGTCGGGGACGATGGAGCTGATTCCAAAGCTGATGCCTTCGCGCGGAGGCACACGGAGCGAGGAGGGCGCAAGAACCGCGGCGAGGACCACTGCCGCCCGGCGAGCACGTCCGCCGCTGTCCTTGCGCCCTCCTCGCCCGTGTGCCTCCGCGCGAAGGCATCAGCTTTGGAATCAGCTCCATCGTCCCCGACGGCTGGACGCTCAAGCTGCAGGGCGGCGGCACGCAACCTGCCAACGGCGACCAGTGCGAGCGCCTGACCCGCCGCGCTACGGGACCAGGGCATCGACGCGGCCTTTGAGCTCGCCGTCTCATGGGGGTTCGCCGGGGGCGCCTCGCCCACCGCCGCCGTCTCCATGGGTGAGGGAGCGCGCACTCACTCTTGGGCTTCTCGGACCTTAGCCAGATGTACAGCACCACCGCACTGCCGCCCGGCGAGCACGTCCACCGCGCCCTCCTCATTCCGTATGCCTCCGCGCGGAGGCATCAGCAAGGCTCCACCTCGATCGTCCGCGACGGATCGACGTTGAAGCTGCAGGGCGGCGGCACGCCGCCCCCCGACCTCAAGCAGTGCAAGCAGCTACCTGCCGCGCTGCGGGACCAGGGCATCAACGCCGCCTTTGGCCTCGCCGTCTCGTGGGGCTTTGCCGGCGGCGCTTCGCCCACCGCCGCCATCGAGGGGTGCAGATCACAGCGGCGATTGCGCGTTGTCTGCTGTCCCATACAACACGACAGCGACAGCTCTGCTGCTACTTGCGCCTGCGATCGTGCACAACATTCTCAGGCCCTGCTGCAAGCGCAAGACGCGGCGCACCCACGCCTGATGGAGGATGTGCGCACGCTCATGGCAGAGGCTGAACGGCTCACAGTCACGTGGGAGGAGCGCTGGCACATGCTTCTATCTGAGCTGGACGTGGACGTGGCACGACGGTGTGTCTCGCCTGCATCTCTTGGGATCATTACATAAGAGTTAGTGAGGATGAGCCACCTCCTGTGGACAAACAGATCACAACACATCCAAACACATCGTACTCATGTCTCGCAGGTGTGTGAGCTTGAGGGCGGAGGCGGAACGCCTGGAGGCCTCCTGGGCCGCCACCCACACCACCAACCTGCCTCCAACCGCCACCCCAACCGCCCAACCGCCCGCCACCACCGAAGCCGGCAGCGTTTCCTCGGCCGCTGAAACTTCAGCAGCAGCGCCCGCCCCGCCACCAATCCCAATATTTGGCTCCATCACAGACAAGTTCAGCTTCACCGTCCCGACCACATCTCCCACCACCACCAGCAGCAGCAGCACCGCCATCTCCACCACCACCACGACGCGGCAGAGCAAGCAAACACACGGCAGCAGCAAGCAGCGCCCCGCACCCTCCTCCTCCCACCTCCCCGCCATCCACCTCGTGCCCATCGGCAAAAACGCCGCCCCACACGAGACCCTCTCCCTCACCCCAGGCGCCACCGGCAAAGCCCACCACACCTCCGCCGCTGCCGCTGCTGGCGCCGGCAGTAAGCCTGGGCCCACAGGCGGCAAACAGGCGGGCGGTGGAGGCAAATCCAAGGGCTCATCCAAGGCCGCATCCTCCTCGTCCAAAGCTTCCAAAGGCACCACTGTCAAACTCTCTGCCCTCCTCGCCACACCAGCCAGCGGGGCAGCAAGCGGTGCTGCAGCGGCGGTGTTTGCGGCGGACGGCAGTGTCCTGCCCGCCGTCGCCGCCGCCATCGTCAACGCCCCGCAGACCCCAGCACTCAACGCGTGGGCCGCACCGCTGCCGCTGCTCAACCGCATTCCGAGCACGACCGTGGAGCACCCTCCTCTTGGCTCCTCCAAGCCGCCCTCTTCCAGTGGGGCTGCTGCTGCTGCGCCAGGGGCCAGGGCAGGCGGGAGTCGGTCAGTATCTGGAGCGGGGGCTGTCGGCGGTGTGGCGGGGCCGGTGGGTGTAGCTGCGACAGGGTGGGGTGCTGGTGGGATCCAGGATCTGGGCGATTTGGGGCTGACGGAATCGACGCACAGTGCGAGTGAGGTGCAAGGCACGCCGGGTAGTGGCGCGGCAACGCAGGGAGGGCACCAAGGGATGGCGGGTGTGAGCAGTCAGGCGGAGGGTGGCGGTGGGGAGGAGGGGAGGGGGAGGGCGAGGGAGGAGGAGGAGGCGCGGGTGCTGGCGGAGGCGGAGGCGGAGGCGGCGGCGGAGCAGAGGCGGGCGGTGCTGCACAGCAGGTGCGGCTGCCTTTCGCCTGCTTTACTGTCGTATTGTGCTGCACTAGCAGTGAACAATCATTTGGCTGCCAGCCTGCCACGAATCGCCCATGAGGTGTACAGGTACAAGGGCTCATTGAAATCCCCCCCGTTTGTGTGCAGGTACAAGGCGCTCATGTCCCCCGTCATGCTGGCCCTGGAGCGAAGCTACCGCGCCTGCGCCGCCTGCCTCCCCGAGACGCCTGCTGAACAAGAGTTTGCTACACAGGTGAGGAGGAGTGAGGAGGAGGCAATGGCACCTATCCTGACGCACCCCTTGGGCTCTTTCTCCCGCAAGCCAGGCAAGTGCTGCCCATGGCCTCCGCTCTCCAAAACCCCAACACGCACGGTTATCTGTTGCCGCAGATGATGCCCCAACTCGCCTCCGCTATCGCCCTCTTCAAGTCCCCCTCCCCGGACGCCTTAAGCCAACTCGGCACCCACCCACAGGCCTGCTGGGCACCCCTCAAAACCCTACTCCAACAGCTGGACGAGATTCTCCGACGTCCCACCATGCAGACCCGCCACTTTTCCCCCGCGCTCGCAAACCTGCTCGACTCTGCCGTGCCAATGCCGGGCCTCCACGCCTCCATCGCCGCCTTCTCCTGGGCACAGCAGCATGCGCCTAGGGCCCACGCAGGGTCCGCACCCTCATCGCTTGATGGCAGCAGTGTGCAAGTAGGGACAGGATTGGCGGCGGAGGAGGCTGGGTCGGGCGGCAGGGCAGGGCGGCGGGCGGCAGCAGGGCTGCGATTGAGTGGAGAGGAGGGACGGGGAGGTGGTGGTGCTGGCGGCGTGACGATCGCTGGCGTGCATCCGGTGCTGCGGCCGCTGTTCACCAAGACTCGGCCCAAGAGGTTGGTGCTGCTGGGATCGGACGGACACGAGTATGTGTTCCTGCTCAAGGGACGGGACGACCTGCGCATGGACGAGCGGCTGATGCAGGTGCGTCAGTTTCAAGTCTGTTTTCTCGCCTTTGGGGAGTCTGTGGTGCGTGAGTTGTCTGGGCACGTTCTTTGGCGCCTGCAAAAGAGGGCTGCGAGCCTGCTTTTGCGTGAGCCTGGCTCCAGTAGAGATTGAGCTTGACTGCATTGACATTCACGCCCACCTTAATGATGCGCCGCAGGTGCTGCGTGTCTCAAACGGCCTGCTCAAAGCCGACCCCTCGGCAACCCAACTGGGCCTCGCCACCCGCCACTACAGCGTCACGCCGCTTGGCGAACGCGTGGGGCTCATCCAATGGGTGCATCACACTTCGTCGCTCTTCTCACTCTTCCGCAACTGGCAGGCGGCGGCGAGGGAGCGCCACGCCGCAATGCTGCAGGCACGACAGGACGCTGCTGCCGCTGCTGCTGCTGCTGGCAGCAGCGTCCCTGCACCCACCACAGCAGCAAGCGGCGCGTCTGCTGCAGCCGGCACGTCAGTGCAGAGCGCAGCGGCGGCCGCAGCCAGCGCTGCTCTGGGCAGGGCCCCGCCGAGCATGGCAGCACCCAGCACACCCGGCCGCGGCGGCCCCCCGCAGGGACGCGGTGGCGGTGCTGCAAGTGCAGTAGGACGGGGAGCGGGTCGCGGTGCTGCTGGCGGCGGTGGTGGTGGCGGTGGGGTGGTGCCGCCGCTGCCGGCACTGGGACCGCAAGTGACGGTTGCGCGGCCGTCCGATTTGTTTTTCGCACGGCTGCTGCCGGAGCTGCGGGCAGCTGGACTGCCGGGCATGGTGCCACGCAAGGACTGGCCGCAGGCGGTGCTGAAGCGGGTGTTTGCGGGGCTGTGCAGGCAGGCGCCGGCTCAGGTGAGAGGGCATGAGGGGTGTTGGCGGTGTGGTGGGACATTGAGCGTTGGTGGCACTAGCAGGCGCCGACTCTGGTGAGGGCGTGTCGAGCTTGTGCAGCTGTTGCATTTGATACATCTGTTGCTGGCAGAAGTAGAGCGAGCTTGGGCGTGGGGGGGCATCGGTTGGTGCTCTTGCCGGTTGACCACTGTGCTTGTGCGTCGGTCTGTGCAGATCTTGGCGCACCAGCTGCGTGGCAGCAGCGGCAGCGCCGTCACCTGGTGGTCAAAGCAGCGCGCTTACACGGCGTCGCTTGCTGTGTCGAGCATGGTGGGGTACTTGGTGGGCCTGGGAGACAGGTGCGCTGCTGTGGTTGTGGTGTTTGTAACTTGCTGTTGGTGGCGGCAGTGACGGCGGTGGTAGCGGCAGCGGCAGCGGCGGTGGTGCGGACGTGGACATGTCAGACCCTACAAGCGTGGTCATGCTGTTGCGCTGATCCTGTGCCATCCCGCGCCGTTGCATGTGGTGTGCAGGCACCTGGACAACATCATGCTGGACCTGCACACGGGCGAGCTGGTGCACATCGACTTGAACGTTTGCTTTGAGCGGGGCCTCAAGCTGCGGGTGCCCGAGCTCGTGCCCTTCAGGTGCGTGTGCTGTGACGTGTCGCCAGAGCCGTGGCTTGCTGCTTCCTGCCTGGGTTCGGAGCGCTGCTGCCGAAGCTCCTGATGTCCGGCTTGTTCGTGTGCTTCCGACCCGTGAATGGATGCTCGTTGCTTAACCACCCGCAGGCTGACGCAGTCCCTCGCAGCCGGCCTGGGCCCCGCAGGCGGCGCCGAGGGCGGGGCCTTCCGCACCGCCTGCGAGCTCGCGCTGTCGGCGCTGCGCACCCGGCGCGAGGCCTTGGTGGCTTTGCTGGACGCGGTGCTCGGAGACCCGCTGGTCGGGTGGAGCGAGGGCAGCGAGCGCGAGGTGGCGGCAAGGAGGGACCTGGAGCTGGCGGTCTCGCTCACGCTCTTCGCCTCCAGGTGCGGAATGCTGCTTGCCCCGTGACTCATCTGCACGGCGTTCGCGGGCCCGCCTCGACCGCGCGACAGCGCGGTTTGTGTGCGGTTTGTGTGCGCGCGTGTTGCAGGGTGGACGAGGCTCGAGAGCCGCTGGCCGTGCAAAGCCAGGCGCTCCTGGCGCTGCTGCAGGGGCCTGGCGCCGAGCTGCTCGCTCTGGCGGAGCAGCTGCACGCTGTGGCGGCGCTGCAGTCCGCAGCACGGGCGGCGGCGCAACAGCTGGTCGAGGCGCAGGTGCGTCTTTCCTGCCACCCTCCATCTGCTTCTTTCGCTCTTTGATCTCTCTCACGTCCCGAGTCCAGAGGGGGGGCGCCGAGACATACCGCGCTTTGCGGCTGGTGCGACCCCTGCGACGCTCTGCGCAGGAGTCGGCGGCGGCGGCGGCCAACGCTGGTCCCACCGCCGAGGCCGCGCTTCAGGCAGCGGTGGCGTCGCACCGGGCGATGCAGGCCGAGGCGCGGTCGCTGCAGGAGTCGGGCGCGAGGGCCATCCAGGAGTGCCAGACGTGGTCCTCGCAGCACGCCAACCTGCTCGGAGCTGTCGGGTGCGTTCCACTGCCTTTGACGATCGCACGCCGCCTGCTCTCCTCCATGGCGCAAACTGTCCGCGGATGGTTCGCATCGTCGTGGCGCGTTGAGACAGCTGTGTGGTCGCGAGTTCGCTAATCGCACTCGCCGCCCGCACCTGCTTGCTCCTGCACAGGGACGACCAACTGGTTCAGCAGGTGGAGGGCTGGGCGTTGTCGGAAGCCACCTCGCCCCTCACGCTCCTCCTCCCCGCCACCAGCCTCGCCCCTGGCCCCTCCTCCGCTGTTGCTACCGCTGGCATCACACATGGCCCGCTCTTCTCCCTCCCGACCACCACGGCGGCGGGAGAGGGAAAGGGCATGCTGGTGCTGGCGCTGGGGGCGGGCGTGGCGACGTCGGCACAACTGAGCGAGGTGCGCGCTCCTTCATGCCAAGTGGTATGTGTGCATGCATGCACGTTGTAGAGGTGTGCATGCACAATTCACCGTGACCTTGCATTCCATCCACTTGCTCTGCCTGCTTCAGGCCCTGCTACACGAGTGCCGCACCTCCGACGAGCACGGCCTCCTCCTCGCCCGCCAATGGGACGCCCTGCTGCACTCCGGCGCCCGCGCCTGCACCGCCTACTCCGCCGTGCTCCGCGTGCTGCGCCCGCTGGGCAGCCCTGCCGCCTACGCCGCGCAAAGCCACCATCACCAGTGGGGCCAGGCCCTGGCGGGAGCGCTGGCGGCGACGTCACCTCAGGCCATGGAGCAGGCCAAGGCAGGGCTGCCCGGCACCCCTGACAGCGAGGCCTGCTGGCGGATGTGGCTGGCGGTGCACGGCACGTGGCGGGCGATGGGTGCGGCTGCGCAATCGACCGCTGCTGCCACCGGCGCCGGCGCTGTGCATGGCGCTCCTGCGGGGGTGCCTGGAGTGGCGGGGAGGCGGGCGGGTGCGGCGTTGAGCTTGAGCGGTGTGCTTGGGGCGGGAGGGGAGGTGCTGGAGGGAGAGGATGTGCTGCGGAGCACGGAAGCAAGCGAGGACATGGAGAAGGGTGGGGTGGGTGTGGGGGTAGGGGAGGCGGTGGAGCGCGTGCTGGGCGTGCTGGCGAGTTTTGCCGCTCAGGACTTAGACGCGGCGCCAGCGAAGCTGCAGCCGCTGCGAGAAGCGGCGGCGGGCGTTGTGCGGCGGTGCATGGCGCGGGTTAGGGCTTGCGCGAGGGCTGCGGCGGCGGGGCAGGTTGGTGTAGTGGCTGGCGGGTCCGTGGATGGAGGGAGCGTGGAGCATGGGGACGTGCAGGGCGTCAGCGCGTCTGTCAGTCAGGTGTCTTTCCCGGCGGTTGCAGCTAGCGAGGAGGAAGAGGAGGAGGAGGAGGTGGTGGAGGTGGGGCGGCGTGGGGAGGGGGCTGAGAGGGAGGTGTGGGGGTGCTTGCTGGCAGTGAAGGAACTGGTAGCTCTGCTGGAACGGTCGGGGCTTTTGCCCCGGATGCTTTTGGGCGCGGAGGCGGTGCGCGGCGGCGGTGCTGGCAGCCACGGTGGTGCCTTGCAGCAGCTGCAGGGCGCGGGAGCGGGAGTGGCCCTGCCGTTGCTTGCCGGAGGGGCGACGGCGGCGGCGGCTGCTGGCGTGCAGCTATCCGGGCGGGTTGGCGAGCTGCTGGCGGCGTGTGGGAGGGCGTGGAGGTTTTACTTTCATGCTGCAGACCCTAACCATGGCCTAGGCGGGGCGGCGGTGCGGGCGGCGTGCGTGGCTCTGGTGGAGCATGTGCGCTACGGCGAGGTGAGGTACAGCTGGCATTAGTCATCATGATACATTCAATGGCATTCATGACAACTGCAGCGCTCGTTCATTCTGCCAGCTGCTGCTGCCAGTGCACACACACATAGTGCAAGGTTGCTGCAACGTCTGCGATTGCACGTGGTGGTGTGCTGCGCCCCAGCAGGTGTCTCTGCTGCGGCGTGCGGCGGCTGCGCTGGCTGCTGACCAGGAGCAGCTGCGTGGGTTGGAGGAGCAGGCGCGGGCGCTTGAGCAGGCGTCACAGCAGCACTGGGACGTGGTGGCCACGTTTGAGCAACGCATGCAGGTATGTGTGTGTGGTTTTTACATCTGTTGGGGCGCCTCAGTTTGCGTATCAGATGTCCCGCAGCACAAGGCATACAGGCAAGACAGGTCGCAGTAGAGCACAGGTGTGTCTGGGGGCCCAGGGGTGGAGTTAAGAGGCAGGACAGCTGCAGGGCACAGGTGTGTTGGCACAGGGTCTGCGCTGTGCGGGCGGCAGCACTGCCTGCCTGCCTGGGATGTCAGGCACAAGCCATTCCCTGTGTGTGTGTGTTGATATCTGCATCTGTGTGGGCGCCGGGCAGGGCCGGAGCCCAACTACCGGGCATATCAGATGTCTCGCAGCACTCAGGCACGCGGGCCAGAAACAAAAGTCCTGATGCTGTGTGTGGTGGCACACCCTCCTCAACTGCAGGAGCTTCGGGAGCGGATGGACAAGGTGTTGGTGCAGGCAGCGCAAGAGCAGCAGCAGCCGCAGGGTCACGTGGGTGGTGATGGTGGCGGCGGAGTTTCGACGCGTTACGAGCAGCTGATGGCAGAGCATCAAGCGCTGGGTCTGGAGGTGCAGGCGGTGCAGCGGGCATGGCAGCACCGGGACGCCGTGCAGTGGCAGATGCACATGCAGGTGCGGTGCGGTGCGGTGCGGTGCGGTGCGGTGCGGTGCGGTGCGGTGCAGTGCGGTGCAGCATGGCCCTGTGGTGTATGGTTCCGGTGCAGCGACTTCAGCATGCACTTTTTGCTCTCAGTTCTCCGCAGTTCACATGCTGTGCTGCGCTCATGCATGCACTCCTGGCACCCGCAGGCGGCAGCGCTGCAAGCCGAAGCCGCCGCCACCCTCCATCGCACCTACCAAGGCTTGCTGGGCGCAGCACCCCTGGCAGGCCTGCTGGCAACCGCCGATGAGCAGGCCTGGCGTGCCCGCCTGCACGCCCACCTGCCGCCTCCCAACGCAAGCCCCATGGGCATCACGCCGCCCTCCCTCCCTCCACCACCATCAACGCTGCCACTGGCAGCCGTGCAGGCTGCCGTGCTTTCGCCAGAGGAGTGCCTACTGCAAGCCACACCAGCGGTTGCAGCTGCACCACTGGACGACGCTTCAGAAGAGCAGTGGGGCGACCCATCCGTCCACCACCTCCTCTCAGGCCCGGCCGCACTCCTGCTGGGTCAAGCCTCCGCCTCTACCTCCTCCTCGACTCCGCATGAGCTAGGGCTTACCGCTGAGGGCGAGGGTATGGGAGAGGGAGCGAGTCTCATGTCATGCTGGCAGCCCCGGATGAGGGCTTTGAGCGCGCTGCAGCGGCTGGTGGAGGAGTGCCTCGAGGAAGCTTCTGGTGCCCGCACCACCACCACCACCACCACCACTACCACTACAGTTGCTGCAGCCTCCGGGCAGCTCCCAGCAACAGCAGACCCTCCACCGCAACCACAGCAGCTGCAACACATCGCCGCCCTGGAGAGCACCGCAACCGACGCCCAGCTGACAGCACCAGCAGCGGCGGCGGCGGCGGCGGCGATGGTGGCCAGTCAACAGCAAGCACAGCATGCAGTGGAGGGCTTGCTGGCACAGGCGCTCAGCGCGCTTGCATCGGCACCCCTGCTGCAGCTGTGCGAGGCGATGACTCACCTTGAGTCCGCTCTAACGTCCCCTCTGCCTGACGCGGCAACAGCCGCCGCCGCAATCGTTGCCGCCGGCACGGGGGCTGTGGCTCTGCCCGTGTCACCGGTGCCGCTGGCGCTTGGGCGGGCGGGAACGAGCGGTGGAGGAGCAGGGGGCGTTGGGGCGAGGAATCCGAGTCCACCTCCTGGCTTTGGAGAGCTGGTGATGGCGGGTGGGGTCGGGTTGGGTGCTGCCGGGTCGCCACCGTGGGCATCGCAGACTGCGGCAGCAGGAGCGTCACAGGGTGGGCTGCAGGGGCAGCAGCAGGAGGTTCGTTTGCCGGAGCTGGTTGCGTTCCGAGACTTTGATGCTGGTGCGCCCGGGGACGGCGAGGCCCTGGAAGATGAGGCGCTAGAGGCTGAGAGGGAGGCGGAGGAGGGTGCAGGAACCGGAGGGATGCATGTGGAGGAGGACGAGGGCTTAGGGCTTGGTGGGGAGGGCATGGAGCTGGCTGGCGAGTCGCTGCTGTTGGATGCGGTCATCGGCAGCCCTCTGATGGGGGTTTTGGAGGGCATGGCTGTGCCCTCGCTGCATGGTGGCGTCGGGGCGGGGCTGGGTGGAGCAGCAGGGGTGGGAGCGGCGGGTGGGGTGGCGGAGGCTGTGGGAGAGGTGGAGGTGGAGGTGGAGGTGCCAACAGTGGAGGAGGCGGAAAGGGCGCTGTTTGGGCTGATGGAGGCTTGCGAGCGCCATGGCGAGGGCTTAGCACCAGGGACAGCGGCAAGGTGCCTGCTGCAGGGAGGAGCGGCGCTAGGGCTTAGGGTGGGCATGGAGCAGGAGGAGCGCGAGGAGGGGAGGGACGAGGTGGAGCGGCGTCGGGGAGTGTTGGTGAAGTGTGTGCGGGCGAGGCAGCAGCTGTCGCTGCGCCACGCGGCGGCGTTTGCGTGGCTGCACGAGCACGTGCTGGCTCAGGTGAGAGACTTGGGTGCATTCAGCATCGATGCAACCAGGCCTGGGTCGTGGAGGGTGAGTGCCATTGTTTTGCAGACGCAGACGCTCTCTGACTTTTGGTGCGTTGCACGTGTGCAGGCGCTGCACCAAGGCGCCCCCTCCCCGCGTGACGCGCTGGCGGCCTTCTTTTCCGTCACGGTGGTTGATCCGTTGGAACCCACCGCCAGGGCGCACGTGGGTAGCCGGCGGGAAGTCCTGCAAGCCATGGAGGTGCGCCTGTGCTTTGCCTGATGCCTTGGATCACTGGGTGTAAAACCTTAATGAGGCTTTGACGGCTTAGAGGGTCGTCCGTGTGCGTACTGCACCCATGCATTCTGTCAGCGAATGTCCCGGCAGGCGAAGGCTGTGCCAAGGAACAGTGGTGTAGCGTCGGTGGCTGTACGTGATGCACATCGACGTGGTTACCGCCCTGCCTGACTTCTTCAAGGACGAACAGATCATCAACCAGACTTGCAACAGTAGCTAGGAGCGAACTGTGCCATGTCGTTCCACCATTCTTCGCAGACCCTGGCCGAGGGCTATGCGCCCATGCGGCAGCAGCTGGAAGCGTGGGAGGCGGCCAGTGGCGCCTTGGCGCTGCGTGCGGCGAGGGAGGGCGGGAGCGACATGGCACAAGCCCTGGTGCACACGTCACTGACGGGGTGAGCACCTTGGGATGGATTTGCAGCGCTTGATGCACGGGTGCCTTGAATCCGTGGTTTGTATCCAGTCACTGAGTGTTCTGCCGCTGCTGCAGACAGCGTGCCAGTGTTTGTGCTGCCGCTGCAGACAGCGTGTCAGTGTCTCTGCCGCCGGTGCTGGCTCCTCGTTGCGCACGCAGGCGCCAGGCGTGGGTGGTGCAGAGCGGCGAGCAAGTGGCGCACTCACTCGCTTATTCACTTCCACACACATTATTACACCATGCAGGCGCCAGGCGTGGGTGGCGCAGAGCAGCGAGCCAGTGGCGCACTCACTCGCTCATTCACTTCCACACAAATCATTACACCATGCAGGCGCCAGGCGTGGGTGGCGCAGAGCGGCGAGCAAGTGGCGCAGCTGGCGCAGACCTGCACGGCTGTGGTGCAGTTTGAAATGTCGCGGCAAGGCAGCGCGTGGGCACCTGGTGAGCCCCTGGTGACTGTGCTCTTGTAGCGCTTCCATAGGCTTTTATAGGCTTCCATAGGTTCCATGGGCTTCCATAGGTTCCATGGGCTTCCATAGGTTCCACGGGCTTACGTAGGTTCCATAGGCTTCCATAGGAGCCCCTGGTGACCTGTGCTCCATCGTCCTCGTTGCGACTGGCTGTCAAAGGTGTTTGCACGCCTCCAGCACCCGCGCTGTCAAAGGTGTTTACACACCTTCAGCACCCGCGCTGTCAAAGGTGTTTGCACGCCTCAAGCACCCGCTGACTCGCTGGCTTTGGCTGTGCCACTTGCACTGTGTTGTGTTGTGGTGATAGCTTGTGTTGTGTCGGCGCTTTCTGCTGTCATGCTGCACTCACGCACGGCGCTGTGTCTGTCGTGTGCAGGTGCGCCCGTGGTGCACGACGCCTTTGCCACGTGCGCCTCCCTCCTGTCCAAGGTGGAGCGCACCTACGCTTCGCTGGGAGAGCACTACGCCCGCGCCGCCGCCGCACACGAGCGCTGCAGGGCGCTGCACGCCCGCGCAGCGCAGGCGGTGGCAGCGCAGCAGCGCGCGCGGGCGCACTCCGCGCAGGTGCGCGTGGTTGCCACCTGCCAACGCCCGCGCACGTGGCGGCACACGCACCACACGCGCGCGCGCTCGTCCCCCTCACCACCACCAGCAACCGTCCTTGTACAGCTTGCAGCACGAGTCCTTGTAGCAAGCTCCTCCCTGAGCTCCTGCTGTACACCACACCCGCAGGTTGAGTCCCAGCTGTCGGCAGGGCTGCCCGGGCTGGCGGCAGCAGGCCTGCGAGTGATGCCGGCGCTGGACCCGCTGTCCACGGCGCTGCCTCCAGCCTCGGCGCTGCTGCGGCAGGAGCTTGGTGAGTGTGTCATCATCATCATGGCATGGCATACACGACAGGTGTCATGATGCTGCACCCGTCACAAGTGAGTGTGTGTGTTTCCATCTGTTTGGGTGGCTAGCTCATGACCCCAGGGGCGTCATCCGTGGCCTGCTCTTTGCATCCGTTTTTGACACTGTATGAGCTGCAGCCGGTAGGTGAACCCTAAAGTGGCGCTGGCTTTGCACGCAGGCCCAGCTGTGAAGGAGCTGGTGGTGGTGAGCATCCAGCAGCACGCGGCACATGACGTGCCTTTCACGTCTGTTGCGGCTCTTGCGTGCGTGTGCAGGTCCTGCGCTGAAGGAGCTGGTGGCGGTGAGCAGCCAGCAGCACGCGGCACGTGACGTCGCCAGCCTAGCCTCCGCCGTGGTGCAACAGCACACCACGCTGGCGGGGGCGGTGGGCGCAGTGCTGGAGGCGTTGCCTGAGCTGCAGCGGGGCTTGCAGGCGGCGGTGGCGCCGCTGCTGCTGCTGCCGCCGGCTTTGAGGGCAGAGGTGCAGGTGCGTGTGGTAGTGTTTCAGATGAATGGTGGTCATTGTGGTGGAGGCGTTGCCTGAGGTGCAGCTGAGTTGCCTGAGGCGTCCTTGTTGCGACGCTCTTGCACTCCTTGTGGTGCATCCACGCACTGGCGTGAACTCTGCTTGACGAGGCCTGCCTGGCGATCTTTTGTGACGGCTGCAGCATCATGACACCTGTCCTGAACGCCATGCGATGA
>QAXK01000978.1:0-21234 GCA_004335735.1 Chlorella sp. KRBP
AACCCTCACTCTAACCCTAACCCTAACCCTAACCTTGGCTGCGCACCTGGAGCTGCTCAAACACTTCCTTTTGAAGGTTGGACGTGGTGACTTTCGCCCGCAGCTCCCGGAACGAAGACGCATACACCTCCATGTGCTGCGCTGGGATGGGCGGCGGCCAAAACACCTCTGCGCCCTGCCCTCCTCCTCCTCCTCCTCCTCCTCCTCCTCCTTCCCCTCCTCCACTGTGGCCCCCGTAGCCAACTATGCCTCCCGCCTTAACGGACTGCGTTGGTGAGAAGACGTGATGGGTGCTTGGCGGCGCTGGTGCAGTTGCGTGCTGCGCCTCGCCAGCGGCATCGTCGCTGCCTGGGCCGTTCGACGGTGCCGGCGCCTGGCCTCGCAGCGCGCGCAGCATGACTCGTTGCGCCGCCGCCTCCAGCACGTCATCGCGCTCCTCCTCCTCCTCCTCCTCCTCCTCCTCCTCACCCTCCTCTTCCGCCCTGCCACCCGCCTCCTCTTCCTCCTCGTCCCAGGCACTTGGTCGGGGGCTCCTGCTGCTGGCAGCGGCTCTGGCGCTGCTCCTGCCGCCTGCTGCTGCTGCTGCTGGTGATGGGCGAGGGGAAGGAGAGGGAGACGGTGCAAGAGGGTGGCTGCGGGGCGCACGGCGTGCGGCGGCGGCGGCGGCGGGCTGTCCAGGTTGGTGCTGCCGCTGCGTGTGCAGAGCCTCTTGCTGCTGCGCCAGGAGTGCGTGCATGATGTAGGCGAAATACACCTGCAAGGACAGGTAATGTTAGGTAGGACAGGGCAGGGCACAGTCAGAGTTGAATGGAGGGTGCCGATGCGGAGTGGCAGTGCGGATCCGTTGCCTAAGGCTGGACGATGCAAGGACAGGTGATGTTGGTAGGCCTGAATTGAATGAATGGGAGGGTTGAATGAATGGGAGGGACGGGTGCGGAGTGGCGGTGCGGATCCGTTGCCTGAGGCTGGACGATGCAAGGACAGGGGATGTTGGTAGGCCTGAATTGAATGAATGGGAGGGACGGGTGCGGAGTGGCCGTGCGGATCCGTTGCCTAAGGCTGGACGATGCACATGGCGTGCACCAGGCAGCACCTCACCCCGCACCTCACCTGGTTGCGACGGTCATCCCCCAGGCTGTCAGGGTTGCTCTCCTCCCACACAAACAGGTACAGGTCGCGCTGCACGTCAAAGTCGCCGGGGTGCTGCACGATGGCGCAGGCCCACAGCACAGCGCAGGCCTGGTGCCGCTGAAGCGTGCCGTCGCGCAGCGTATCCGACGCGCGGCGCAGAACCGCCTGCGCGCGCATGCACATAATGTAGCATAGGTTACTAGGGCTGGAGCAGTCCGGGTGACCGGTCCGCTGCTTGCGGGAAGGGCAGGTCAGTAATTGGTTGCTGCATCATGACATTTGTCGTGCACGCCATGCAATGATGATGATGAGGAGGAGAAGGAGCGCACCTTGAAGAGTCCCGGGTGGTATGCGTGCAGGTTGGCGTAGGCCCACGAAACGCTGCTCAGATCCGTGGGCATGAGCTCGTCTTGGTGCCCCTGTTGGCGCGCGCACACATCACGCGGTGGAGAACAGCACACATGTGAGTGGTTGGAGTGCATTAGCTCATCTTGGTGCCCCTGTTGGCGCGCGCACACATCACGCAGTGGAGCACAGCACACGTGTGAGTGGTTGGAGTGCATGAGCTCGTCTTGGTGCCCCTGTTGGCGCGCGCACACATCACGCGGTGGAGCACAGCACGTGTGTGAGTGGCAAGGCACGCTGAGCAGCGGCAGGATGTCGTGGCGGCACACTAGCTGGTGGCGGCACCGGAAGCGGGCAGCAGTGCTCAGCCACACAGGCTTCCTTCCACGCGCCAGCATGGCGGTGGCGAGCTCGTTCATCAGCCTGTGAAAGCTGCTTGTATTCACTTTGGATGCTAAACACGCAGGCCCCAAGAGGATACCATGACATCACGCACCAGCATGGCGGTGGCGAGCTCGTTCATCAGGTCGGGGCGGTAGTAGTTGGCGTGGGAGGCGGCCGTGGCCAGTGCAACCAGCTGCCTCGCGCTGCACAGCACGTAGCGGGCACAGCACAGCGGGCAGCAGATGATCAGTACCCGTTGGCTGTTCTATTAGCTGCCGTGCAGCTGTGTGTGTTCAAGTCGCCATGGCCATTGCCCATGGTGCAGTCGGTCAGTGCAGTCAGTGCGTGACCATTTCCTGCAGCGGTGCTGGCATTGGGCACGCGCAGAGGAGCTAGGGCCGCCCTCTCCAGCAGGATGCTCTTCCCTTGTCTTGTTGCTTTGGAGCGCCGCATGTATGGGCATGGCGTGCTATGCCAGCCCCTCGCGTACAGCCGAGCACAGCGCAGCACGTGTTCTTGTTTCCCCAGGAGAGTCTGCAGCTTTGCGCCCTTGTGCCATGTGCATGCAGAGCAAGTGGCCAGCGGCAGCCCCAGCAGAACAATCCACACCCAGCACCACACGCACAACGCTCATCGCAGCGACTACTACTTGCCCAGCAGCACCACGGCACCTGCCGTGAGCGCCATGGTGATGATGGAAATGATGATTGTGATGATGGCGTATCGCTCACCTGGCACACCCAACCATGGCCCGGGCAGTGCTCATCAGCCCCCTAAGCATCTGCGCGTTATGGTACGCCGCGCCCGCCATGCCCCGCGCCAGCTGCAGGATCGAATCGGGCGTCACATGGCTCCCAACCTGCCGGTCGCCCTCCAACTTGTACCCAACCTGAGGGGCAGGCAACCCTAGGTCCGCCGTGCTGCAGTTCACCGCCACCAGCTTCCGCACCCACACCGGAGCGAACTTCAAACCGGCCGCAACAGCCGCCGTTGGGTCACTCCACGCCCCGCCCTTCCCGCTCGCCCATTCCTCCTCCACGGCTCCTCTCCCCTGCGTTTGCCCTGCGTGGGAGGCCAAACCGCAGGCCAGGGCTTGCACCCGGGCCACGCCGGCCTGCACGTGGTGCAGCTGCAGCAGCAGCAGCCCCGTGATGGCCAGCGTGTGGTACAGCAGCACGTCCTGGTGCCCCACCGTGCTGAACGCCATGGCCGCATCGGCCACGTCCTTGAACCCTAAACACCTGAGCCCTGGAGGCGGGGGCCGCAGGTGCGGCCACACCAGCTCGATCAGGTGCTGCTCCTCCTGCGCCTGGTGCTGCTGCTGGTGCCGTGCTGAGGCGGCGGAGGGAGGGTGGGGTGCGCCGGGGGAACGGATGGGGCCGGGGAAGGGGACGTAGGGGGGCCAGCTGGCGGCGCTGCTGCTGCTGCTGCTGCTGCTGGCAGTGGTGGTGGCGGCGGTAGTGGTGGCGGTGGTGGTGGTGGCAGTGGCGATGGCGGCGGCGGAGGTGGTAGAGGCACGACTCGCAGCAGACTTTGTGCTAGTCGGCAAGTGTGGGGCGTCATCAGTAAGCAACTCCAGGCCTGGGGCAAGCTCCGTAAGCAAGGAGGCGGAGGTGGAGGGCGGTGCAGGCGTGCCACCTCCATTGCTGCTGCTGCTGCTGCTGCTGCTGCTGCCGCTGCCGCTGCTGGCAGCGTTGGTGGTGGTGGCGGTGGAGGTGCTTCTTGTGGCGATGGCGGGCATGACGAGCCACTCCTCCTCCTCCCACTCTTTGAGCAACGCCACCGCCGCCTGCGCCGCCGCAAGAGCTTGCCGCTGCTGCTGCTGCTGCTGCTGCTCAGACAGCCCTGCTGTCGCACCGCTGCTGAAGTGGCTGATGCTTGTAGGATGGTCTTCGGACCCATGCACGGCGGCCAGCAGCTGGGCGCGAAGGCGGGCCAGCTGGTGCGCGACCAGCTGCTGCGTCTCCAGCGCCACCTGCATGGTTAGGGCTCAGGGCTTAGGGCTTAGGTTGGCGAGCAAGCAAGGTGGTGCGGCAGCGCCAGTAACGGTTACGTGTGCAGCACCTCGTCTGCTTCCGCTGCTGCCGGGGCAGAGTTAGGGTTTAGGGTGCAGTCCATGAGCCCTACGAAGGGCCTCACCTGCTTGACGTTGCTGGCCAGCTGGTTGCGAGCGGGGAGGGAGACTGGGGCCTCCAGCAGGGCTGCTGACATGAGCATGCAGATCTGCAACAGCAATGGTGGGGCGCAGACGCGGACAAGTTTTTTTCCAGCATTGGCGCGTGAATGTTCCTTTCCTGCAGCACCACGACACCTGCCGTGAAAGCCTGGTGATGATGAATGGTGGGGCGCAGACGTGGCAACTCGCGAGTGCCTTGTCACACCGCTTGGGCGTGTGCAGCACTGTGTCGACCTGTGGGCTGTGGTGCTGCCAGTCAGCCGTGCGATCTCGTTGCGATGCGATTGGGAGAGCAGCAGCTGCGCCTCGACAGCCAGCGCACCTGCTCGGAGATGGTTAGTACGCGTGGGTCGTTGGGATGCAGTTGCGAGTACTGCGACTGCTGCTGCTGCGACGGGACGCCAGGCCTGGGCGGCGCGCCGAGTACGAAGCGCGGAGGCGCGTCGCCTGTGCGCCCCGACGAAGCGGGCGACGCGGCGGCGGGGGAGGCGGGTGAGGAGGAGGAGGGGACGGGAGGGATCAGGGCCAATGCAAAGTTGCCGAAGCGGTAGACGGGAACGTCAGGAAGACACCGGGGCAGCAGCGCTTGGACCATCTGCAAGACGAAAGCATAAGCACGGCAATGCACGTCAAAGCATATCCAGCTCGCACAGGCTCGCGTGGTGCGGCCAAGCCTTTGCCTGCAGACTTCGCTTGTGCAGTTGGCAAGGCCTCGCAGTCAGCGTCGAGAGTGTGCCCTTTGCCGCCATCGGGGCACACCTGCGCGGCCTTGGCCGGCTGCTTGACCTTGAGCCTCGCCGCCGCCGTCAGCGTCGCCACCGCCTCCAGTCCCTTGATCATGTCCCCAGACACCAGCGGCCGAGACTTGTCGGGGCGCGCCGGTCCGTCACCTCCGGTCAGGCTAAGGAGCATCAGGTCGAACAGCACGGCCATTAGCCTGTGGCCCGCCAACCACTGCGCGTACATCCGCTTGCGCGCGCTCCACGCGCCCCCCTCCTCCTCTCCCTCTGCTCCCTCGTCGCCCCCGGCGCCATCGCCGCTGCCGAGGGCGTCGCTGCCGTTGAGCGCCGCGAGGGCGCCCTCCGGCTCCTCGAGGGCGTCGCGCACGGCGCCCTCGACGCTGCTCGCTGACCACGACGCCGCGATGGTGTAGCACGCGATGTTTTGAGCTAGGTGGCGCTGCGGCTGTCGCTGCAGCTCGGCGGTAATGAGGTTGAGCATGGCGGCGCTGCAGCTGCCGTTGAGGCGCACACAGGCCCACGCCAGCATCGCCATCTGCGTGAACAGGTGTGTGCAGGCGCGGGAGCAATCACAAGACGCGAGACAAGGCTTGAGCATTCGCCGTCCGTGTGAACTCGAATTCGACACGCTCAGCTTGACGATCGCTCCACACCTCACCTCAGGGGGGTTGAAGGTGCGCGGCTGCGCGACAAACGCCGCGTCAGCGTCGACGCACACTTGCTTCGCGAGCTCCGCCACCACGTCCGCCGGCGACGCCCTGGCTGCTGTGGAGGCCGGTGGTTGCTGGGGCGGGTGGGGCGCCTCGTCAGGGGTGGCAGCGGCGGTGGAGGCGATGGAGGTGGAGCCTCGGATGTGGCTGGTGGTCTGGGCGTAGGTGGCCAGGGCCCACGTGATGTTGGCCACGTGCTGCGAGCAACGCGCGCGTGTTTTTGCGCGCCACGTGTGCAAGTGCGTGAGCCGATAGCATCTATTCCAGCGCCACGGTGACTATGTCGGAGGGCACGACTGTAAGGGCAGGGGGCCCTTACGCCACACCCTGGCACACGCAGCGACAAGGAGCAGCGACGGTGCACGTGCTGCTCGCTCAGACTGCTGCTTGTTGCTGCGGTTGCGAGGGCCTAGGGTAGCCGCCTGCATGGGAGCGCAAGCCCTAAGCCCTCACCTGTGAGCTGAACCCATGCACGCACACCGTGCCCGCCGCGAGCATAAACAGCCCGTCCAAGGCATCCAGAAGCGTGCCGGGGCACCTCACAGGCCTGAACTCCGCGGCCGCCGTCGCCGCATGCCCTCCCTGCCGCATGCCAAGCCCTAGTGGCAGCTCCCCCGGCGCTAACCGCTTCTTAAACGCCGCCGCTGCGCCACCCTCCTCCTCCATACCCTCCCCCTCCTCGTCCTCGCCCTCCTCCTCCTCCTCCACCTCCTCCCTGCCAGTTTCCGCTAATGCCCTTCCACCCCTCTGCTGCGCCGCCGCCACACCCGTGCTGTCTCCGCCAACGTCGCCACGGCCACCAGACCGCCCTGCATCAGCCGACGGTTCGCCCCACGCCTCTGGCTGCGCCGGCGGCCACTGAGCCCCACTAGCAGCTGTGCGGGTGCGGCGGTGCTGCTGCCGCTTCTGCTCCCGTTGCTGCGCGAGGTTCTGGTGGTGCTCCCGCTGCTGCTGCAGCGTGAGAGGGGGAGGTGGCTGCAGCCAGGGATGCACGCTGGTGGCCTCGAGCAGTTGCTCGTCTTGGAGGTCACAGGCGAGGGAGGCAAAGCCCCACAGCACCATGGACACCTGTGGGCGGCACAACGGGAATGCAGGCCATCAGGTCGTCAAGGCAGCAGTTGCCGCAGCACCAGTGGACCCACAGCATCAAAGCCAAACAGTCACAAACCTGTGAGCGCACGTGGAGCTGCATGCATACAGCGTGTCAAATGCATGGCTGTACAATGCGCAGCATGTGTGGCTGTACAAGGCGCACCTCCTGGTCCTTCATGTACGGCAGCAGTTGCGCTGATCTGGCCGCCAGGGCTGCTAGCAGGGGTGCCGGACAGCTGAGCCGCGCGCGCGCGATGGTCCAGGCCAGGATGCTCGCGTCGACGAATGAGAGTTGGGACACCAGCGCCTGCGGTGAGTGCGGTGTGAGGCAATGCCAGAGAGAGTGGGTGAGAGATGGAGTGTCCAGGCCAGGATGCGTCGATGGATTTGAAGTGGGACACAAGCGCCTGCGGTGAGTGCGGTGTGAGCACTGTGTCACACCGCGTCCAGGCCAGGCTGCCAGCTGTGACCCCGACAGGTGAGAGGCCAGTGCCAGCGGTGAGGCATGAGCTGCTATAGCAAACTGTACATTGCATGCGGTTCGTAATGGAAGCCTGCACCCTGCCAGCAGGCACACCTGCGCGCCCCAGGCCGTCTGATGCCGACGCTCCGCCTCCGCCGCCGCCGCTGCAGCCGCCGCAGCCGCCTTTGCCTCAGCCGCCGCCGCCGCCTTTGCCTCCCCCTCGTCACCACCATCACTGCCGCCGCTATTCCCCCCTTGCGCCTTGCCACCGCCGCCGCTGCTGCTGCTGCTCACAGCGCTAGGCACCCCAGGCTGCCACTCCCCCGGAGCGCATGCCGGCACCCACCCCGGTCCCGGCAACCCCACCACGCACAGCCTCTCCACCAGCGCGGCCCACCAAGCCCTCGTGCGCATGCGCATGCCTTCGATGTGCTGCTGCTCGGCCGCCCGCGACGCAGGCAGGTCCAGCAAGCCCTGGTCCGCAAACCGCACGAGGGCATAGGCGAGGTTCAGCAGCTCGCGCACCGAGGCGCGGGCCAGGTACTTGGGTTTGAATCCCACCGACAGCCAGGTCAGGATCATGTTGGCGTCATACGCCCCAAACCGCTCCGGCTGCTTCTGCTGGTCGCCGTCTTGCTGCTTGTCCTCCTCCTGCGGTGGCTGCTCCTGCTGCTTGCCCTCCTGCTGCTGCTGGCCCTGCGGCGCCCCCCCCTGCGTCTTGTACTGCGGCAACTGTACCGCCTGCTGTTGCACTAGCGCCTCCCGCCGCGATGCTTCCCACGTCGAGCACAGGTCCTGGATCTTGGAAACCGCCCACATGCAGTTGACGACGCCTCTTGGCTCCACCGTGCCCAGAGACCCGTGCAGCTCCTGCATGAGGGCTCGGGAGAGCTGCTGTGCCCTCGCGTGGCACGCGTCGAGGTGCTCCAGGGCGGACTGCTTCTGCTGCTCGGGGGTGGCCCACCCCGCGTGGTGGTGCACGGCGTGGGGCGTGGCGGGGTCGTCGTCGGTGGCGGTAGTGGTGGTGGTGGTGGTGCGCATGCCGCGGCGCTTGAGGTCTTGGAACTGGGTGACCTGTTGAGGCAAGGTGGGTGGGTGGGCATCGGGTGGGTGGGTGGATGCGCATTGGGTGGGTGGTTGGGTGGGCAGTGAGAAGGGATGCGGGTGGGCAATGGGTGGGTGGTTGGGTGCGCATTGGGAGGGCAAGCCTGACACAGCCTGAGTAGAAGGTAAGCTAAGATAAGCCAGGGTAGCTAGGTATGGCTCCAGGTCGCCCAAAGCATGGCCCTTTGACTGCCCCCCGTGACTGCCAGGACTCTGCTGTGCTCACTCTGCAGGCCTTGCTTTTGACTGAGGTAATGATCAGCATTGAAAAGCACATCTCAGCAAAGGCGTCAGGGCTTACCTGGTGCACCAGCAGCTTTGGGATGCGGACCAGCATGGCCATACGGTGCGGGAAGCGCATGCCGTACAGCTGCGAGCGTAGGGACAGGGCAAGCCTCACGATAGGGTTAAGAGACGGCACGCGCATGCCGTATGGTTGCAATAGTCAACCATTCGTTGTTGCCCTCTCCCGCTTCCTCCCTCCCACCCGCCCACTCGCTCCCTCCCGGTCACTCCCTCCCTCACTCTCTCACTCACCAGGATCTTCTCACGGTCCTCCGCCGTGATCTCCTCCATGCGCCTCTTGGGCACGAACTGCAAGGCACCCTCCCCTCCTCCTCCTCCTCCTCCTCCTTCGCTGCCGCCGCCCTTATCGTTGCCACCAGCCTCCTGCTCCTGCTGCTCTTGCTGCCGCAGCTGCCGCTGCTTCATATGCCACCTCTCTGCCCCAGTCATCTCCGGAGGTAACTCCCGGCTCACCCTCCAGATGAAATGCAGGTCCATCACGTCCCGCGCAGCAAAGATGTTGCGCATGCAGGGGTCGTGCCTAGGGTTTGCGCCCTGCGGCAGCGGGTGCAAAGCGGCGGCGTGGCCGTAGCGCCCCGCTGGCGGCTTGGTCGCACGGGAGGTGGAGGTGGTGGGGAGGGACCAGGATTTAATAGGAGGACCGCGTGCTGCTCCTGCCGGTGGGGGTCGGCCGGGGTCTTGCTGCTGCTGCTGCTGCCGCTGCTGTTGGCCGTCGTTTTTAGGTCCTTGCCTTTGCTGCTCTCGCTGCCGCTGCGGTTGGCTGTCCTCTTGAGAGCTAGGCCCTTGCCCACGCCCCTCCCGTTGTTGTGGTTGCTTGCCGTTATCACTAGGCTCTCGCCTGCGCCACTGCTGCTGCTCCTGCTGCTGGCCATCGTCTTGAGAGCCTGGCTCCTGCCTGCGCCACTCCCGCTGCCGCTGCTCTGGGTCGCCCTGTGCAGAGCTAGGCTCCCGCCTGTGCCACTGCCGCCGGTCACGCTGCTGGTCGTCTCCTTCAGAGCTAGGCTCACGGCGGGTCCACTGCCGCTGCTGCTCGTCGTCCTGTGGGGAGCCTTGCTCCTGCACACGCCTCTGTCGCCGCAGCTGCTGGTCGATATCTTGTGCGCCTGGCTCCCGCCCATGCCACTTTTGCCGCTCCTGCTGCTGGTCTTCTGCACGAGGGCTGGGCTCTCGCCTGCGCCGCTCCCACCGCTCCTGCTGCTGCTGCTGCTGCTGCTGCTGCTGGCCGTCTTGTGGAGGGCTAGGCTCACGCCTGCGCCACGGCTGCTGCTGCTGCTGCTGCTGTTCTTGCGAGGAACGTTGCGCAGGGCCTTGCTCTTGCCAGTGCCTCTCCTGCTGCTGCTGCTGCTGTTGCTGCTGTTGCTGCTGGTCCCGTGGGGCACGCCGTGCGGGTGTGGCTGCGCCACGATGTGGTGAGGTGGCTCTCTGCTCTCCCTCACCATCTTGCCGGGACCAGCTCTGCTGCCGTGCTGCCCTGCGCCTAGCGCCCTGCGGCTCAGACGGCTGCTCTGCCTGCACGCTGTTGCCGCCGTGGCGTGCACCCGCACGACCTGGCACGCCACCGCCACCATGAGCGCCTCCTCCTCCTGGGGACTGTGACAGCGATGCCGTCACCGCTGCCGCAGCTGCCCCGCTGTTGACGGTGGCACCAAGGTGGCCTGGAGCAGCCATCGTGCCGCGATGCACGACATGATGGCGGCCAGGCGCAGGCAGCGAGAGAGGCTCAGCACCGCGCCACTGCGCCGGCTGCATCACGCGGCCGCTGTCCTCACTGCGACGCGCCGCGAATCCTTCTCGTCTGGCGCCGGGCGCTGTCGGCCATGCCAGACTGTGCAGCGCTGCGCCGTAGCAAGAGCTGCAGCGTCTGCTTAGAGAGACTAAAGACTGTATCTGGGCCGCATCCTGCCCATGTCCTGGATGGATCCGCGCTGACGACGATGCGCATGCGTGAGTCCGACCCTGGGGCGGAGTGCCACACACTTGGGCCTTGCAGTTGTGCAGGGGTGATGAATTGGCCCTGCCATTGTCCAACACCATCTGCCACGGCGACCCAAAACGGCAACGGCAACCTGCGGCCCAACTTATCATGATGACCTCTGCCCCCAGGCACATAAAGAGTTGCGGCCCCAGTCCTACTAGAACAATGGGCAAGGCTGCCAGCGCGGTGCGCGTCTGCACAAAACGTCACCGACCCGCCGGCCAAAGCACAAAAACGCAGGGCAGAGCTCGTGCACCTTCTTCCCTCCCGCTCCTATGTCTGTTGTGGCAGATGCACAAACAGCGCCAAAACTATGCGCGCTCCCCCGACCTCCGCTGCACCCTTTCCCCCCTGCTCATGCTTCTCAAAATCTTATCAAAAACCGCGCAACCGTTCCCCAACAGCTCACGCGCCCAAAAGCTGCTGCAACGCCGCAGGCAGCAGGCTAGCTCTGCCCAGCAACACTCTCCCCTCAACAGCCCTCTGTGTGCCTTAGCTGCTGCCCGTGGTAGCCTCCCTCAACACCTCATGCCTTGCTGCCTCCTGCTGCTCCCGTCCACATCCCCCAAACAGTGAACACGCCTTCTGCTGCCTGACAAAGAGTGTTTGCCTGACAACGCGGGTGTCGCACAACCTGCCAGTGTGCTGCAGGCCCTGTGCTGGCGACGGCCGGCTGCCACGCGCAGCCACATCACGCCTTGCTGCCCGTGGCGGCCTTGAACAGGTCCTTGGCCACATCAATCGCCACCCAAGCCACCGCCGCCGCCGCCACCACCGGATCCTTCATCTGCACATCCTTCCCCGTTGCCGTCGTGCTGCGCGCACGGCTGCCCCTCGCACCACCCTCCGCACCCACACTCCCAGTAGTACCAGCACGCGCATCGCCCGCAGCACCGCTGCTTGTTGCGGAGACCTCACTGGCAGGCTGAGGGGAGGGCGACCGCCCGGCGCCGCCAGACGGCCGCACGCCCACTGCCGCCGCGCCGGCGCTCGCAGCTGCTTGAGAGGAGGAGGGCGCGGCGGGGGGGGAGGGGGAGGCGAAAGGCGCCCAGCGGCTGCTGCCGCCACCCCGGCTGAATAGATCCGATGCCGGGCCTGCCGACGCTCCTTGGGAGGATGAGGAAGCTCCGCTGCTGCTGCCGCTGCTGCTAGAGGACGGGGTGTCAGCGGGTGTGCCGCGGGAGTAACCGCCGCGTGCGGTTGCGGCGGGCGAAACCGACCTGGCAGGGCTGCTGAGGGAAGGGCTGCCGCGTGACAGTTGGTCGACTGAGTAGAGCACGGCCCCGTCGGGGAAGACGCGTGTGGGGGAGAGGAGCTCTTGGTCGAGAGCGGCGGGGGAGGGGAGCACGGAGGGAGGCGGGGTGGAGGGGGCTGGGCTGCGGGTCGTGGTGGTGGTGGCGGTGGTGGAGGGTTGCGGGGATGGGGAGGGAGCAGCTGCGGCCGGAGGTGGTGGTGGTGGTGCGGGTGTGGCGGGCTTGGCGGCGGTGGCAGCGGCGGCCGGGGCAGGCTTCTGCGGCGCGCTAGAGGTGGCGGAGGTGGCTGGTGGCTTGGCGGGGTCGGCGGAGGTGGCCGTTGCGGGCGTTGCCTGCTTTGGCGCCGAGGTGCTGGTGGTGGCCGCAGGCGGGACGCCGTTGCTGCTGCTGGCTGCCCCCGCCCCAGTGGTGGTTGCTGCGGGCACGGGCTTAGCAGGGGTGGTGGCGGCGGTGGTGACGGGAGGGGGCCTCACGGCGGTCACGAGGGGGCGGGGAAGCGGCAGTGGTGCTGCCTTGACCACCTGCTGCTGCTGCTGCTGGGTGGCGGCCAGCGAGGCGGCGGCGGCCTTGATGGCCACCCCTGCGTCCGCCGTGCGCGCCGCCGCTGCTGCTGCCTGCTGCGGCTTGGCGGCGGCGGGTGGGGCGGCGGGGGGGCTGGAGGAGCGTTTGGCTGCGCGTTCCTGCAGCTGTGCCTCGGTGGGGCGGTTGCGCTCCCCTAGCGTGATGACGGGTCCGAGGGCTGTGCTGAAGAACATGAAGACGCCGGCCGCCACTGCCAGCGCCTGCACCAACAATTGGGTGGGCGGGCCAGGGCAGCAATTGCCGTGTGAGTGAGGTGGCGTTCGTGCGTTCTCCACAGCTAGAGCGCCAATGACACGCCAGGCAGCTGGGTAGTACTGGGGCCCCCTGGCAACGTGCAGGGCCGCTGTTGCCGCACCTGGTGCTTGGTGAGGTAGCGAGCAATGGGGACGAGCCCCGCTTCCTTGATCCAGGACGTCAGGGCCGTGCCCTGCGCAGGATGAGGTGCAGCAGCAATGGAGGTTGTCCTGCTGCTGCATCGGCGCGCATCCGCGGCGTGCACCGGCACCGCCCCGCACTCACGGGCTGCAGCAGGGGCGTCTGCGGCTGGCCCCAGAGGTACATGGCGGCCGTCACCAGCGCGATGAGCATGCCGCCAAGCACACACTGCGCCAACGTGCAGCCACGCAGGAGCAAGTGTGCCTTCTGTCCAATGGCCGACACCCAAAGTGGACCTGTGCGCCAGAGCAGCCCAGCCGAGTATGAGGGCCCGCAATCGATGCCTTAACGATGCACGCTGCACACCGCCACGCTGCGCCATTGCTGCCATCGGCGCCCCGAAGCCGATGCTCCTCACCGATGCCACCTGACGCAGCAAGGCCAGGAATCCGTTCGGTCGGTCCTGCGAGCACAAGCAGAGGATCCCGCACGCTGCTGCATCGGTCAGATCTCAGGTTCTGCGTCCTGATGGTGACCTGGTCCCCGACAATCGTCCCTCGGCGCACCTCGAAGCCTGCGCCCGCTGCTGCCGCGACAGAGACATCAGGCTGCCTCCTCTGAACGTGCCGTGCAAGGCCCGGCACATTTGCTTGCTGGGCTAGGCGTGCGCCAGTCCATCGACTGATTGTGCGGGGAACAACAAGGGCAGGCAGCGCCTGAGGCCGTGCGGCCAGCGCTGGGGGTGCCGTCGTGCGCAACATCTTCTGCCGGGTGAGCGATGTTCTGCCGCGCACACAGTCGAAGTAAAGCTCTCCCAGGTTATCCCCATGCCGACGCTGGTGCGCCGCGGACGCCGGCCCGGGCAGCTGTGCGAGGCGCGCAATGCTGCGGCTCCTGGCACTGCTGGCCCTGGCTCTCGCGGGGCTGGCCAGCGGAGCGGACGTGCCCGTGGCGAATGGGCAGGAGTTCGTCCAGGCCGTCCAGGCCTTTGGACGCTCCAACAGCGATACTCGCATCCTGCTCCCACCCACTGCAATCAGCCTGAGGAACGCCACCTTCGGGTGCGGAGACGGTGCACCTGGCCCCCCCGCGAGCGAGCGGTCGCTGCAGCGCAGCGTGTGTGTTGGGGGCAACTGTGGAGCTGGCAGCCGGCAGCAAGCCGCTTAGGTGCCCCCCTCACGCCCCCAGGAAACCAATGGCCTCGGCAGACCTTCCCGGGGGCAGCGCACATAGTTGGGCAGCCGCGCAGCACCAGCAACAGCTTCACGTGCACAGAGTGGCACTGGGGCGAGCAGGCGGCCCAGCGACGCATGACAGCTCCAATTGGTAGCTGCACCTGTGGCCTGCTGTCCGCCTGGCGCTACCACCACACGCATTACCGCCGCCTCCGCTGACAGCAGCACGCGTCCTGGCAGCTGGACACCCTGCGCGTGGGATGTGAACGCAATTGCGTGCCATTTGTACCCGCAGGCAAGTGTCGGATGCGGAGTCTGTGGGCGGGCGGGCCTTCGACCAGGGCACGCTTACGATCGTGGGCGCAGTGGACGCCGCCACGGGGGCGCACCTCAGCCTGCTGGATCTGGGCATGCGATGGGGCCTGACGCCCACACTGCGCACGGGTCAGGTGCGCGTGAGCTGAGGGGGCGGGTATCATGGCTGCGCGTGGTGTGCATGAGGGCGCCGGACGCTGGACACCACTCTGGCACTGACAGTGACGGCAGCAGCGTGCAGCTGCAGGCGCAGCGGCGGCGACAGCAGCAGCAGCAGCAGTGCGGTGCAAGCACACGCCAGTGCCACGCACGCAGCTCGCCACGACGCACGCAAGCAGCACAGCTCGCAGGTGTTCTGCATGCGTGTGCCGACGGCGCCAGCTTTGCCGTTCATGGCATGCTGTGCCGCGTGCGCAGGTCCAGTTCATCAACGTCACCTTCATGGGCGCCTGCCTTAACACCATCTCCGTGTCTGGCTACACCTACAACAGCACCACCACGCTGCAGAGTGAGTGGGGCTGGCCTGGCAACAACACCCGCGGCCCAACAGAACCCGCTGCCACACCAGTGGGCTTTGGATTGGTCAGTCAGACTGTCCACCTGGGCTTTCGCGTGCTTAAGGCATTTTGCATGCATTCCTCCCAAGGGGACAGCCCACACTCCAGACACACGCGCGGAACCAGCAGACACATGTGTGCGCGTGTGCTCCGCGGTCCTCACCTCTGCCTACTCACGCCGGAGCCTTTCCTCTGCACATTACCATTCGCCCTGATGTCATCGAGTGTGAGGTGTGGACAATTTTCATCTGTGTGTGTGCGCAGTCTTCAACTCTTCCTACTCGCGCCAGAGCCTGGCCTACGTCAACTCGACAGCCTACATGCCAGATGTGGAGCGGCAAGGCCTGCTGTTCCTGGTGGGCATGCAGCGCGTCTACACTGCCTGGGCGCCAGGTGCGTGCGGTGGTGCTGGTGGTGTAATTGTTTTCACAGTGGGTGCAGGCCCGTTTTTCGTTTCAGCCAGTATGGGTGGTGGAGCAACCACCTCACTTTTCCATTGCCTTTCCCTGCCCCCCTCTCTCGTGCAGTGGCTCAGTCATACCCTGCCCTGACCCAAGTGTGGCCCAACCTCAACGGCCGAGTGACGCAGCTCAACGCAACCGCCTTCACGCTCAAGGCATTGCTGGCGGCATATGCAGCAGACCGATTCACTTACGTGGTGAGTGGGTGGGCTGTAGCTCAGGCGTTTGATGTGTGGCACCACCGTTGTTAGCAACAGCAGCAGCAGCAGGAGCAGCCGCCGCCAAACATGGCTGCAGCGCTTTCCGCAACGCCTGGTGCTACTCCCTTTGCATTGGCCTCCCACAACTGGCACAGTTGCCAACTTGTGGCACTTTTTTTTTGCGTGTATGCAGTCGTACAATGACCAGAGCAACTCCCTGGTCAAGAGCTTGATGAAGAAGGGCCTGCACCAGCCAGTCCTCACGTGCTACACCGGCGCAGTGGCGGGGGATCAGTACCAGAACGAGACTGCCGACGACGGCGTGAGTTGTCACGCTGTGTTACAGCACAAGCAGCAGGGCCTGTGCACAACGTTGCTCATGAGCGTAATCGTACGGCTCATAGCACTGCAACACGCTAGTGACACGCCACTTGTCCCCCCACGAGGCAGGCTGGACATGCTAGATCACAAATCACCACATCATCATCTCACCGCACTGTCGCACTTCGCTTGGCTCATAAAAAGCAGTGCAAAATGCTTGTGCACAACGCTGCGTGACGTATGGTGCTGTTGCCCGCCGCAGCTCATTTCGGTCTGGGTGGCCGACACGTTTGCGGACGTGCTGGCCCTGCTGCCCACCATGCCACCGGCAGCGGAACGGGCGGTACGGCTGCAGCTCAGGGGCATGCAGGTGAGTTGTAGTTTGGGTTTGGGTTTTGTTAGGGCTCGGATGGGGCTCACCTGGACTTTCGGGGCTTGCGTGGAGACTCAATCTTCTGCGGCACGAGACGCGCGCACATGGCGCTGTGTTCAGGCACATGCAAGGGCGAGGACGGGGCTGCCGCGTGCTGTAGATCCAGGAACATTCCAGACCTACGTCCACCTGTTCTCCCTACCCTCAGGCCCATGGGTGTTTGCGCTGCCACACGTGCTGTTGCGTGTCCGTGCAGTTCCCCACGCCAGCCCTGATCGTCAACCCGGCCACGCTGCCTCTGTCGGAGAGCGTGCTGCCTGGAGGACTGCCCCTCGACGCACCAATGCAGGTGAGGTGGCTCCCACGGGCGCGAGAGTGGCACAAGCGCTGCCTGCCCAGCCAGTCGACTGGCTGTGCCCAGCCAACTGGGCCACTGCGGTGCAGAAAGCGGCGTTGTGAAGGCCGTCGGACGCGCAGTGGTGCATGATAGCTCCCAAGTGGCAGCTGCAAGTGGCCCCTGTCCACCTGGCGCTACCACCACACGCACTGGAAGTTGCCAACACTGGGAATCGCCACCTTTGCCTCCTGTGCAGCTGTGGGGCCCGTTCAACGACGACCCGGCGTTGGCGATACCCTGGCCGGTGGTGGACGTGTCGCGCCGCACCACCCCGCTCTTCAACCTGACGGCAACAGGGCAGCTCTTCGCCACGCGCATGGTGCGGCACTGGGATCCTGCTCTCGCTACTTTGTAGTTGATGTACGGACTGGTCTCAAACAGCGGTTCAAAACCAAATGCAGAAGTGTGCTGAGAAGTGTGCCCACATACCTTTTGCCTCATGGACGCGTGCGCTGAATCAGACGCAAATCAGGCGCAATCGCTGACTCACACGCTGCACTGCACACATCCACACACCACGCGCAGGTGTTTGACATGACCCAGCCGCCCAACGGAGCCCCTGCCCTCACCCTGCCACTCTTCGCACGCGACAGCGGTGCCCCCACCCTCACCCTCAACGCCTCCAGCCCCACCCGACAGGGCACGCCCATCAACATCCACAACGCCACCCTGCTGATCCCACCTCTGGACTACCTGGCCCTGCTGGTGCTGGCGACGGACGTGTCCACCAGCGTGAGGTTCCGTGTGCGCCCGTGCGTCAATGCGTCGGTACTCGAGTACGTCGAGGGTGTGGGCGCGCAGGTGTCGGCGTTGGCGGCGGACCGGCCAACCGTCTTTGACATCCAGGTGCGGTGCATGATGTGGAGTCGTTGACGTCCAGGTGCGGTGCATGTGGAGTCTTTGACATCCAGGTGCGGTGCATGTGGCGTTCTGTTTGCAAAAGCACCTGCACCAGGTGTAGATGCTGCTTTGATGGTAGGGGTGGGTGATCAAGTGTCAGCGTTGGCGGCACATTGGTCCAAGGTCTTTGCCATCCAGGTGGTGCAATGCTGTCTGCCGTCTGCTGTCTGGAGGGCTCGGTTGCTTCAGTGTCGGGTGCTGCTGCTGCTGTAGTGTGGTGCTAGGCTGCTGCTGTAGTGCGGTGCTACACCTGCGCCGCGCTGTGCCCTCCCACACAAGCTGTGCATGTGACGCATATCTGTGACATGTCTGCGAATTGTGGGATCATCTGTTTGCCGTAACTGGCTCCACCAGGTGTAAAGCTCAACACACACACACGTCCACGTCCTGCCGGCCCCATTGACCCGTTGCCCCGATGCCCTCACGCACAGGTGGCGTACCGCCTGGCTACCTACACGGGCTACGGCGTCAACGCCACGCTCCTCATCGTCCGCCCTGCTGCTGCTGCCGACAACGCGGTGGGCGGCTCTGGGCAGGCGGCCGTGGCGGCGGCGCTTGCCGGCTGCGCGGCGGTGCTGAACCAGCCTTGGCTGTCTGCGAACGGCGCCAACGGCACACAGGTAAGCACTCACCACCACCACCCGCCGCCGTCATACACAGTGATCTGGGGAGGCGTCAATGGCGCACAGGTAAGCACTCCACCTCCACACCCGCCATCACCCATTGTGATTTAGGGAGGCACACAGGTACAGGCAGCGATGCATGACTTACCTGTTCATACATACCGCTCATGCATGCATGCATGCATGCACACTGCAGGAGCGACGCAGCATGTCCACCTGTCGGAACGCCATGCAATACCCACATTGCCCACAAGGTGGCAACACTGATGGTGCTGGTTGTAACGGATGTGCACACTGCCACCAAATCGCTCAACTGCAGGACGGTGACGGCGGTGACGGTGGTGGCGGTGACTCATCATCACCCGTCGGGATCATTGTCGGGTGCACGGTGGGCGGGGCGGTGCTGCTGGCTGGCCTGGGGGTGCTGGCGGCGGTGCTAGTGCGGAGGAGGCAACGGCACAGGCGGGAGGCGGCGGCGGCGACGGCGGCGGCAGTGAGCAAGTTTCCGGGCACCAGCAGGTGATTGCTACCTGTGCTTCGCACGCGGATGCGTAAGGTGCATCATGCATGCCAACCCCAGCCCTAACCTTAACCCTAACCGCAAAGCCCTGACCCTGGCCCGTGCCGCGCAGTGACGACAGCGGCCACGGCGCCGCGCGTGACGCAGTCATCCACCTGGGTGCCCCTGTCCCTGGCAGCCCTGCTGCAGCCCTGCTCAATGACGGCGCGGCTGCTGAGGGGCACAGCGCGCACAGCGGGAGGTCGCAGGTAAGGAGGTGGCGCAGGGATTCGGGGCTGCCTTTCACACTGGTTTGAGGCAGCGGCTGTGGGGTCGACAAGTAGATGAGCTAAGGGACGGGCGTATCAGGAAAGCTTATAAATGCTTGTACATTCTCCCAATGTTTTCCGCAGGTGCACCGGAGCGGCACTACCAGTGCCAGCACTACAGGGGGCTCTCTGGGGAGGACGCCAAAGAGTGGTGCTGCTGGTGTGGGCAGCGGTGCTGGTGCTGCTGGTGTTGGCAGCGGTGTTGGCGGCGGTGGTAGCGGTGGTGGTGGCGGGGCAAATGGAGGGAGCGGGATTGGCCGGGCAAGTGGTGGGAGTGGGCTTGGTGGGGCGGGTGGGAGTGGTGGCGTTGGCACGCCAAAGCTGCAGCGGGGCTCACAGCAGCGGATGGGCAGCGGGGCGTCAGCTGCAGGGGTGCGCAGTGGGCAGCAGCAGCAGCAGGTTCCGTGGGTGGGTGGGCTGGGTGGGGGCGTGGGGCTGGAGCAGGTGGATGTGATGATGGCCATGGCGACGCCACAGGACAGTTTGGAGCCTGCTGAGGCCCCGCCCAGCATCCAGGTGAGAGGAAAGAGAGGGTGTGAGGAGTAAGTGGGTGGCGGCGTCTCAGTTTGAAGCCTGATAAGGCACCGCCCAGCATCCAGGTGAGAGGGGGAGAGGGTGTGATGGGGTGAGCGAATTCAATTGCATTCCACTAGGCTGGCATTCAATGATTGCGACTGCGTGCCAGGCACATCAGGGCACACATGCTGGCTGTCGGGTTGGCAGCGCATGGGGTGAAGGTTAGGGCTGAGGCCATCCCTGGCATGTACATGCTGCGTGCTCTGGCCTGGGCTGGTGCCTAACTAATTGTCCCTCGCGCTGATCCGTGCTCCCTTCGTTGCCGAGCGCCTGGGCCGCCCGTTGGCAGGGCCCCTCCCACCACACATGTATGCGTTGCTTACATGACATATTGCTCACGTTGCTTGCATGCAGGCACTGCTGGAGCAGCAGCTGGTCGCAGAAGAACAGCGGCTGCTGGTCTGCATCAGCGCCAGCGCCACCTTTGTGTCGGGCATCAGCGTGCTGCGGCAGGCGCACGAGATGCTCATGGGGCAGATCATGCAAAGCCCTGATGGCTCTGGCGGCGAACACGGCAATGGCACTGGCGGCGTCGGCAATGGCACTGGCGGTGGTGGTGGTGGTGGCGGTGGTGGTGGTGGTGGAGGAAGCGGGAAGGGCGAGGGCAGCGATGCGACGACAGGAAGAGCTGCTGGTAGCGGCCAGCAGCAGCGGGGGGCTTCAGGGACACGTGGAGGAGGGGGAGGAGGGGGAGGTAGGGAAGGGTCGGGAGGGCAGAGGGGGAGGGTGGAGGGTGCAAGTGAGGGGACGCGGGAGCCGCCGGGCAGTGGTGCGAGTGACGTGTCGCACCAGCACTTGATCAGCCGGGTCCAGAACATTGCAGGGCGGCTGCAAGGCAACCTGGACGCTGCCAACAAGGTGCGCGAGGAAGGAAGGAGGTGGTTGCTTTCCACGTGAAGCCTCTCGTGAGGAATTTACAACTGGGGGTTTCTACTCAACTAGAAACGTTTGGTCCTCCTGCACACGACGCGCGGCAGTGTCACCATGTCGGACTTTGCGTAACGGCATCTGGTGTGGGGTTAGGGTTAGGGTACGAAACAGGGCAGCGCTGGGATTCCTGCTGGCGTGCTGACGTGGCGTGCTGTGCTGTGTGCTGCGAACGCTGTGTGCAGGTCACGATTCACGAGGTGCTGGGGCGGGGCGGCTGCGGGATAGTTTACCTTGGTGCGTGTGGTGGAGTGGGGTTGGGGCTAGTGGGCAAGTGGGAAGGGTAGCACTTTGGTGCGGGTGTGTTGGGTTGTCAGGGCTGAGACGGCATCACATTGATCAATATGTACTCTCTTCCCACATGGTGTGGGTGCATCGGGTTGTCAGGCCTGAGGCAACGTCACATGGATCGTGTGTGCACTCTCCCCACAGGAGAGTGGCGGGGTCTGCCCGTGGCTGTCAAGACCATGGTGTTTGAGGCCATGCACGTGAGCGACAAGCGGCGCGCAGTCATGGAGACGGCCATTGCCGCCAGCGTGGGGCACCGCAACGTGGTGAGTAGTGGTAATGGTGGTGGTGGTGGTGGTGGTGGTCTAAGAGGGGGCGTGAAGGCAGGGCCGTGATGGGGACGGCCATCGCCGCCAGCGTGGGGCATCGCAACGTGGTGAGTGGTGCGAGGGGGTGGTTGCCAGCAGCACACACATTGCATTGCATTGCAGTACAGTGCAGTGCAGTACAGCGCGCGCATGCAATGATGAGCAGCGCCATCTCACCTTGCAGTGGCAAACCTGCACAAAGCCCAGGCGTTGGAGAAGACCTGGTTGTTGCCAGCGGTGCACGTCGTGATTGCCGTCAGCGCACTTCCATTCCACGGTTGCCGCCTGTGCCCTCCTAAGCCCTAAAGCCTCGCACACTGTGCATGCACTGCAGGTGGCCACGTACCAC
>QAXK01000979.1:0-19303 GCA_004335735.1 Chlorella sp. KRBP
CGGCGGCGGCGGTGATGGTGATGGTGATGGTGGTGGTGGTGGTGGTGATGGTGATGGTGATGGTGATGGTGATGGTGATGGTGATGGTGATGGTGGTGATGGTGGTGATGGTGGTGATGGTGATGGTGATGACAGCGTGGCGGGTGATGTGCTGGTGCTCATGCAGTCGTACGCCCGGGCGCTGGAGCTGAGCCCCGGCCGTGGGCGGGTGTACAGCCTGGTGCAGAGCGGCGTGCTACAGCACCACCAGGGGGACCTGCACTCGGCGCTGCGCTCCTACCAAGGGTAAGGCTTGATACATACATCTTCTGTGCTGTACGTGAACTGTACTTTCAGGAGTCATTCGTGCAGTGGTAAGCACGCCACGCCTCTCGGACGTGATTTCCCACTCTCTTCACGTTCCATGTGGGCGTGCAGGCGGCGTTCCTCCCTTCTGGGGGATGTTGATGGGAAGAGAGCACCCTCTCACTTCTTCTCCCTCCCTGACCTCCATGCAGCTGCACTCACGCGCGCGCTAAGCGACAGCTGCAGCATCATGACACCTGCCGTGAACGCCATGCCATGATGCTGCTGCTGCTGCTGCTGCTGCTGATGCGCAACACAGGGCGCTGGCGCTGCAGGCGGGCCACCCAGCTGCCCTCCAGGGAGCGGCGCAGGTGCTCCTGGCCCAGGGCGTAGCCCATGCGGCCGAGGGTTCTCAGGGCTTGGCTGCGTCGGCGCTGGAGCAAGCGGCCGAGTACGCGCGGCAGCTGACCAGCGCACACGGCCACGTGCAGGTGTGTGGTGTGTCGTGTGGCTTTACATATGGTACAGCCATGTCTGGCAAGCACATACCAGTGTGTGAGGCTGGATTGGCATCTGTTTGATAGCTCTGGCGATGGGGACAACATGCGCGTGTGCACGCGTGGGTGTTTGTGTCAGGTGTGTGGGTGTTGCACGCCCTCACTTTCATCCTCACTCGTGCAGGCGGGCTGGAAGCTGCTGGGTGACATCCAGGCGCAGCACGCCGACGTCATGCCCACTCCTCTCACTCCTTTCGCTCTCTCACACTTTCATCCTCACTCGTGCAGGCGGGCTGGAAGCTGATGGGTGACATCCAGGCGCAGCACGCCGACGTCATGCCACTCCTCTCACTTCTTCCACTCGCTCACACTTTCAATCTCACTCGTGCAGGCGGGCTGGAAGCTGCTGGGTGACATCCAGGCGCAGCACGCCGACGTCATGCCCACACCGCAGCAGCGGGCGGTGGCGCAGGCGCATGGCGGCGAGCCGCGGGTCAGGGCTTTGGTCGAGGGCTTGAGGGCGCAGCAGGGCTGCCTGAGGGCGGCGAGGAGGGCGTACGCGGTGGCTCTGCACCTTGACCCCACGCAAGGTGTGTGGAGGCGTCAGCCCTACTGTGACTCATGCATGCGCATTCTGCACGCTGTCTGGGTTGTCCAGGCTTTCTGGGTTGTCCGGCATTGCTGTGTTTCTGGGCTGCATGCAGCATTTGTGGTGCGGTGGCTTGCGTGACCACCCATCCATCCAATCCATCCTCCATCCAATCCATCCTCCATCCAATCCATCCTCCTCATCGTGCTCCCTCATGCCCTCTCCGCCCCCGCTCCGCAGGCCTTGTGTGGGGCGACGCGGCAACCACCGCCCACCTCGAGTCCACCCTCACCCAAACCCTCACCCATGCAGACGCCACCAGCTCCCCACCAGCAGCAGCAGGTGCCCTGGACCGACTCTGCTCCCGGCTGATCAGCGGCGGCCTGAGGCTGGAGCCTACCAGCGATATGCTGTGGGCGCTGGCTGGTGAAGTCGCCGCTGCTGCCGCCTCGTCCTCCTCCTCCTCCTCCTCCTCCTCCCCCTCCACCATCACCACAGCAGCAGTAGCAACGGACGCAGAAACGAGCGAGCGGCGCGCCCAGCTGGTGGCCCGGGCCGAGTTCTGCATGTCTAGGGCTTTGCAGCTGAACCCTAGCAGGGCGCCCACATGGGCGGCGCTGGCGCGGCTGTACGTGGCCCAGGGCATGGATCAGATGGCGGCGCAGGCGGCAGAGAGGGCGAGGCTGGCGGACCCGCGCATGGTGGTGGTTTGGGAGGGTATGGCGGCACTGGCTAGGGTGGTGTCCAAGGTGAGGCCTTGATTGATTATTGCTGTGTTGCAGCAAAGGAGAGGGTGGACCGTGCAGCTTGCTCCTGCATGCCAGCCACTTGCTTCTGCTTGCCAGTCACAGTCGCTTGCCAGCAGCAGGTGCGTGCTGCTAATGGCAACAACGCATAAGCTTTCTGACTGAAGACTGAAGCCGACATTCCGCTTCACGCTGTGTGCTGCTCACAGTGTTGGTGTTGTTGGTGGTGCTGGCGCAGGTGCCTGGTGACCTAGGGTACGGCGACCAGTTGGACGCATGGGAGCACGCGGTAGGGCTTGGAGGAGGGCCTGAGTCATGGCTAGGCTACGCCACAGGTCAGTGCCCCACAACATGAGCTGACCGCAAGCTTGCTGAAGGGAAAAAGGCCCAACTCAGGCGGCAGTACAGCACTGGGGAAAAGCCAGGCGCCGAAGCACACAGAGACCTGTTTGCAAGCGCACACACACAGATGAAACACCCGCTCAAGTTTGCCGTGACCGCGCCCCGCCGCAGGTGCTGTGTTGGTGGGGCGTGGCGGCCGCGGCAGCGTCCTCTGCTGCGCCGTGCGGGCTGCATCACAACAGCCCCTCCTCCCCTCTGCCCACAACCTTCTCGGTGCTGCCTACGAGGCACACCGCCAGCCAGCCCACGCCGCCGCAGCCTACCGCACAGCCCTCGCGCTGCATGCAGCCCACGCCCCGCTAAACCCTAACGCGGGGGGTCCGGCGGCGCGGCCGTTTGACGCTGCTGGTTCGTGGCCTGCGGACGGGGAGCAGGCGGCGGCGGAGGTGGTAGCAGCGGTGAAGCTTAATCTGGCGAGGGCGCTTGCCAGATCAGGCGACGCGAAAGGGGCGGTGGAGGTGTATGGGGAAGTGGAGCGGGGAGGGGGTGTGGCGGCGGGGCGGCTGCAGCAGGACGTGATGGGCCTGGTGGCGTATGGGACGGCCCTGATGCAGGTGCGTGCCTGTGTGTTGAGTTTCACATCTGTTTGGGCGCCTCGGCGGGGCCGGAGCCCAACTACCGGGCGTATCAGATGTGTGTTGGGTGTCGAGTTTTACATCTGGGTGCGGTCATCTCTGGCAAGCAGATGCGCATAGATGACCATCATGCACACAGCCCTGGGCTGCCCCTAGCTCCCCCGACCCCCCCATGGCCTTGAGGTCGCTGTGCGTGGCTTGCTGGCCTAGCCTGTAGCAATGAGCCTAAAGACCTAACACAACGTGATGGGAGAATAGACGGCAAAACATCTTGAGATGTGGGGCTGCAGCGTTTTGTGCCATAGCTGGCCACTATTGCTGGCATTCACCTTGGTCAAGAGCCTGATCACCTGGCGGCCATCCTGCGCCCTAACCCAAACCCTCGCATCGCACCTCCATGCAGGTCGGCGACCTCCCAACCGCCACCCACCGGCTTGAGCGCGCCCTTTCCCTGGCAAGGGCCCGTGTCAGCGAGGGCGGCAAGCCCTCACCATGCGCCGCCAGAGCCCTAGGAGAGGGCTTGGCGCCCGCGCTGTGGAGGCAGCTCATGTCTGCGGTGCTGGGTCTCACGCACGCCAAGCTGACGGCCGGCAGGTGCGATGTTGTGTGTGTGTGTGGCGAGCTTTACACCTGGTACAGCCATGTGTGGCAAGTAGATAATTGTTATCACCCTGGGCTACCCCCAGCTCTCCCGCCCCTTCGGCCTTGGGGGCTGCGTATTTGTCATGCGTGCTGGTGTGGGGTGGGTCCTGTCCTTTCGCTGGGTTCTGCCCATCTGGATTCCTAGCCTTGCCGCCTTAAGCTTGCATACAGGCCACCTTAAGCCTGCATACAGGATGCATGCTCACGCACCAGCGTGCGACATGCTTCGCCAATATCCTGCAGGGGTTATGAGGCGCTGGCTCTGCTGCAGGACGTGCTACCAACCCTGCCTGACCCCCCACCCGCCCCCCGGCGCGACCGCTACCAACTTCAGCAGCAGGCACACGCGTCAACGCCAACAGCAGCGCTGCACCAGGCCAGCAGCGCCATGGCGCACCAGGCGTGGCTGCTGCTGCTCCGCGCCGGCTCTGCTGCGGGCAGTGGTGGCGGGGGTGCAGGTGGCGGCGGGTTGAGTGTGGCGCAGGTTGTGGCGGCGTTCCGAGCGTGGGCTGGTGGACGGTGCGATGCCGATGAAGCCTCGGTGAGCTGGCAGAGCATGGGCAGATCATAGGCAGATCATGGGCAGAGCATGGGCAGATCGCATCTCTCAAAGAGTCAAGGCCAGCGAAGTCAGCATGAGGCACGTGTAACCCCTTCTGGCATGGAAGTGGCCGTCTTTTGGGGCATCTCCTTGACACGGCACCACCATGCAGCATCGCCACCCTGCAGCGTGCGCCACCAAATGGACGCAACCTTCCAGCTGCGCTGCGTTGCTCACGCCTGGAGCCCTTGTCAATCATTGAATGCCATGCCCTTCATCTTTGCGCAGTTCCTTGCCCAGGCGGAGGACCTCCTCGCCACTTCCACCCTCCCCACATCAGCGCCAGCAGCGGCGGCGGCGGCGGCGGCAACGGCGCAACTGCACCTGCACCACGCGGCGCGCGCCGTGCACCTCTGCCCCTGGCAACGCCCCTGGCGGCTCCGCCTGGCCCAGGCAACGCTCCGCTGCGGCAACCGCCACGCCGCCTGCCTGCGGCTGGCCTCGGCACCCCTGCTGCACGCCCCGGCAGGGCTGCTGGCGGTGACATCATCACCGGCGCCCGGGGAACAGGAGCGGTCGACGCAGAGGCACGTAGCTACCAGCCAGCTTCCGCTGGGTGCGGACGCGCCGGCTGCAGCGCCCGTCGCTTCCTTCCCCGCCACTTTTGACTACGACCACATCCCCGCACCGTCCTTCTCCTTCCCTGCCTCGTCTGCCTTTGCTTCTTCTGGCGCTGGCGCTGGCAGTGGTGGTGGCGGCGTGGAGCTCATGCAGCAGAAAGCCCTCGTAGGGTTTTCCCCGCTGGAAATTAGCGCGTCTGCGCTGCTAGCGCTGGCACCATCACTTGGTGTACGGGTGACGGTCGCGCCGGGAGGCGCTGCGGAGGACAGCCGTAAGGCCGTGGCAGCTGCGCAGGCGCTGAAGGTGTCGGTTGGGAGGAAGACGGAGGGTGGGGTGAGGTGGCTGGTGGGTGCGCTGAGGCGTGCTGTGCACGCTGCGCCCTGGGCGGAGGGAGGGTGGTACCTGCTGGCGCTGGCAGCGGTGCAGCTGGCGGTGGAGGAGGGCGGGCAGGCGCTGCTCTTCAGGCGGGCGCTCGTCACGTGAGTGGCAGCTCGCACTTTGCTACCTGCACTCTGCGGTGAAAGCTTGTGCTGATCCTCACAGAGCTACTTACTGAAGAGGGCCTCGCTGCATGTGTGTGTGTGTGGTTTTTGGGCAGCTGTGTTGGCGCCTCAGTGGGCGTATCAGATGTCCCGCACCACAACGGCAAACGAGCAAGACAGAAGACTCTTGATTCTTGATGTTCGGGAAACTGCGGACGTGTGTTTGGTGAGCTTTACATCTGGTACAGCCATGTCTGGCAAGCAGATACCAATGTCCATATCACATTTCGCATGCAGCATGGGTTGGCGCCTCGTTGAGTACGCCGCCCCGAGTTGGCGGCCCCTAGCTTCACCTCAGCTTCCGCCTCGGCCCCACTGGGGAAGAGCATCCGGCGGGCCCCCGCGGCTCACGCCGTCCACTCCTGCCCCCCAAAAGGCCGAACGCATAGGTCACGTCGCCTCTTTAATCCCTAGGCCTACCCCTAACCCTACCCCGAATCCGAAAACCAGGCTTAACGCAGGTGTGCGTCCACGCGCCCGCCGCAGGTCCAAGGCCGCGCTCACCAGGGCTCAGCAAGCCCTCGCCCGCATGGACGCCCAGCCGCCTCCGCATGGGAGCGTGCCCCAAGCAGGGCTTGCGACGGCGGGGGCCATGGTGGTGCGGCTGCTGGCGTGCGTGAACGAGTGCGAGGTGCAGGGAGGGGCGCTGGAACGCGCCCGGGCCGCCGCTGCAGAAGCGTGAGTGTGTGTGTCGATATTTGCATCTGTTTGGGCGCCTCGAGTGTGTGTGTGTACCAAGCAATTATTTGCCTTGCGTTTGGGTAGTTGGGCACCTGCCAGGTATTAAGCACTGGCAGCACTGGCACAGGTGCCCACCCAGCAAAGTACACGCCCTGGTTTGCATGATGAGGACTCTCATCGTGTCCCCCCCCCGTTGCGCTGGCGTGCTGATTTACGTGCGTCTGCAGGCTGAGTGTGGCACAGGCTCGGGGACTGCCCACAGGCCTGGCACTGCGACAGGTGCGGCGACAGGGACTCCTCACCTTGCCTCCAGCATCAAGGTTCCAATGTTCCTGAGCGCAATAAGCTTCCTGCTCTTGAGGGCAGCCCAACGGAATCCATAACTAGGTAAGTAGAATTACCTACTAGTAGGTAATCAGTGCTTTTGCGGCGCTCTATTCGTTGTTAATTGTGCAGGTGGCGCGTGTGGCGGCTGCCAGTGGTGACATAACCACCGCCAGAGCGACGCTGATGGAGGCGGCCAAAGCAGGCGACGCTTTGTCATTGCCTGACCTGGCGCACCTGAACAGAGGCGCTGGTGGCGGGGCGGCGGGGGAGGGCTTTGGGGCGACGGCGGCTGGGGCGGGTGGGAGGGGCGGGGTGGCTGCGGAGGAGGTGGCGAGAAGCTGCCGGTTGCTTGATGCGCTGCAGCAGCTTGACGCTGGTCAGGTGAGCAAGAGACGCATGAGCGTGCCCGTGCTGCAGTGGTTGTGGTCTGCTCTGCACGTGGTGGTCACTGCACGGCAATCTAGGCAAGGCGTACAGTAGTGGACACGTTGTTGTTGAGCTGAACATCTGGAGCAGCTTTTTCAGGCAAGCAGGTGACCCACAGGCCACACAACCGTGTGTTGACATCACCTAGTCGCCAGCGTGCACTCGTGACGAGGTCCTGCAGGCGGAGCAAGCAAGGGAGGCGCTGCAGGCCCTGCACACGGAGCAGCAGGCCGCTGCCACGCCCGCTCCCGCCACCGCTCGGGCCAGCGCGCTGGTGCTTCTGTCCAAGGCCTCTGCCCACTTGTCTCAGTCTGAGACGGCCGCGGCGCAGGGCAATGCACGGCAGCTGGCGGTGGAGGCCAAGTGAGTGCGTAACTTGGCATTTGGCAATGCACGGCAGCTGGCGGTGGAGGCCAAGCGAGTGCGTCATTTGGCAATGCACGGCAGCTGGCGGTGGAGGCCAAGTGTGCTTTTGCTGGCACTGACAGCTAGCTTTGTGGTTTGACAACGATGCAGCTGATACTGTAGGTCGCTTTGCAGTGGAGCTACTAGCTTTGTTGCATGGGTGGGCTTTGTGGATGTCTGGTGACACTAGTGACATGGTGCGTGTTCATGCACGTCCTTGTGCAGGTGGGCGGCCACCACAGCTCTCAAGGTGCTGCAAGGCGAGCCAGGCGGTGGCGGCGCGGCCCCCCTGGCAGCGCAGGCTGCGGGGCAGTGCCTGGCAGCCGCTGAGGTGCTACTGGGCAAGCGGGACAAGGCGCAGGCAGCACTCGCCTCGGTGAGTGTGTAGCTTGCAAAACAGGGCATCCAACCGATGCCGCATCAGCCTCGGCGCGGTGCGTCGTGCGATGTTGCCATGCACCGCCGTTGCGTCCATTTAATTGTGAGAGAGACTGCTTGCATTATCGAAACCACCACAGGACATGCCAAGCCCAATGGCGGCCATTCGACAGCCCATTGACAAGTTGCCCAATTGGCAATTGATGGTGCACGCAGGCCAAGCAGGCGGGCGGCGGCGCGCCACTCTCCCCCTCGGTGCTCATGGCAGAGGCCCTGCTGCTCGACACGGCGGCAACCGGTGCAGAGGGAGCAGGAGATGCGGCCGCCGCGCGCGCCAGGGCAGCAGCAAAGGTCGTGCACCTGCACCCTGGCTACCGGCTGGGCTGGCAGCAGCTGACCGCAGCACAGACTGCTTGATGTTGATCTGTGCACTGCTTTTCGACGTCTGCAAGGGTGTCTCTGCTGTGCACACGACTCCCTGCTCAGGGTTTGTTTCCGTGCAGCGAAGCGCTTGCACCCAGCACAAAAAGCTCGCGTCTACCAGACGCAAGCCACACCCAGCACAAAAGAGCTCGCATCTACCAGACGCCACCCAGAGGAACCGAAAGGCAAGAGCTAGTTGGAGAGGTGCTGCGCCAGAGGGGACTCCTTGGGCGCCTCTGGAGGTGTGCTGTCCTGGTCCTCCACAGAATCCTGCACGTGCGGGCAAGTCAAGGCGACCACACCGGGTCACAGGCCGTGCTTGGAGTGCACAGGAGTAGTGCACGCAGTTCTACCGTGGCGGCTGTCCATGGTGTGTATATGACAACAGCGTGTCATGCCAAACGCAATGCAATGGGCAAGCTAGTGGGGTGCGCGCTTCACCGTCGCGCGCGGGTCGCTAGTGTACACAGTCACGGGTGCGGTGCTCATGCAGCAGTGGAGCTGGAGGCCGGCTTGCTCCCTGACGAGGAGGAGGAGGAGGTGGCGGTGGGGGGGTCAGCGGTGGCCGTGCCCTCGAGCAGTGCGTCCAGCTTTTCAAACTCCTTGATGGCCAGCACCTCCTCCTCGCCAGGGGGCGCCTGCAGGAGGGTGCGCGTGTGTAGCTTGCAAGAGGGGCTTCAGGCCGCACCAACCAAGGCAGCACGGATCAGCAGCGAGGGACTGGACTAGGCGCCAGTCCAGTCCGGAGCGTGTGCGATGCCACGGCGCGCTCACAGCGGGGCGAGACATTGATTTGCTGTTTGTGGCCGGCATCATGCAAGCGTGAGACACCAGAGGCACTTGAGCCAATTGAATTCAATTGGGCATCACACTGGCTCGCAGTGCAGTGCACCGCCCTCTCTCACAGGGTGCATGGGCGGTAGCACTCAGCAACAGCTCTCTTAGGGACAGTGTGCGAGGGAGGCCGCGTGAACAGGTGCACAGCAAGGCGGGTGGGGCACCAACTGGTGTCAAGCGTGCAGCCTCACCTCGACCACGCCCTTGACTTCTGGGATGTAGTGCATGAGCATGTTTTCAATGCCGCTCTTGAGCGTCACGGCGGAGGAGGGGCAGCCGCTGCACGCGCCCTGAAAGCAACACAAATGAGGGCACAGGCGGAGCGGGGTGGGCGCCAGGCGCGCGACGGTGAATTCAAGCGGCCCTGGGTGCGGGTGCACGTGCGGCGTGTCTCAGGTATTCCGCTCTCTCGCTTCAATCAACGACTTCCAGTCACTGAGTGTTCCGCTATCTCCACCAGCGCGTTCCAGTGATCCGTTGTATCCTTTCATCCTTTTTTCCAGGTGCTCTCCCGCAAGCAGTGCCACGGCAGACCCGTGGTGCTGGCCTCACCATCATCTTGAGCGTGACGATGCCCGTGTCTGCGTCAAAGGTGCGGAAGGCGATGTCGCCGCCGTCCTCCTGCAACCGCATCCACAACCACATCACGTTCGTTATCAATCGTCAGGCAGAGCCAGCTCGCTCAAGGCAGGTTTGCACTCAGAGCCGTCAGCGGCCCGGTGGCACCGCTGCGGCCAGGAGCATTCTGTGGCACAGCTTTTTCCAGCCGGAACAGCTACCGCGCACCTTGCCGCTAGCTCAGGGTGGTCCATGGTGCGGGCCACAGAGGTGGCGCGGTGGTGTGGCGCGACAGCAAGGGAACAGACAGCAGCGAGGGTCACCCCAGCCCACACCAGTCAGGCGCTTGCTGCCTCACCTGCACGGCGGGCCTGATGCGCGTCTCAAGCAGCTCCTTGATCATGGCCACCACCTGCAGCAACAGCAGCACAAGCGCCACAAACAGGCGACAGCAGCGGAGCGCTGGGGGATAGATGGGCGGAGGAGCGCAGGCCTCAGCTCACTCCCCCTCTGCTGCACACTAGCCCACATGAGTGCTGAGAGACATCTGATACACCCAGTAGTTCGGCTCCCACCCCGCGCCCAAGCAGATGCAAATAACGACGCACACGCATGCATTTGGCGTGAACTCCGCTTGACGAGGCCTGCCTGGCGATCTTTTGTGACGGCTGCAGCATCACGACACCTGTCGTGTGTCGCCATGCAATGATGATGATGATGATGATGATGATGATGATGATGATGATGATGATGATTCCGCGCTCACAAAAACACAGCACCGCACCTCATCGTCCTCCTCCTTGATTGCCGTATCAGACGCAGCCAGCGTGGCGGCATCGGTGAAGAGCGGTGCTCCCGACGCGTAGTGATCCATGATGGCGCTGAACACCAGGGGCTTGAGGGACGCCCAGCCGTAGTCGTCCTGCAGCAAGCAAGCATTCGAGTGGTTAGTGAGCGGTGGCAGCTGTTACAAGCAACGATCTGCGTGCCTGCGAGTGTAGCGCGGTGCTGGAGTGTGCTGTGCAGGCCCCTGCAAATGTTGCTGTTGTTTTCAAGGCACGGTCAGCAAGGCTTGGACGTCTTGCTTAGAAGGGACCAGCCGGACGCACCTGCTTGGTGATGGTGATGAAGTCAGAGCCCAGGAAGACTGACGTGACGCCGTCAATGGCAAACAGCCGCTTGGCCAGCGGGGAGCTCATGCCGGAGCGCGCGTTTGGGAACTCGTGACTGCCACTCTGTGAAGCATACCAGGGAGACACCACAGCGGCCATGCTGCTGAGCGCCAGCATGCGCACTTGTCCCTTGCACCTGCCCCTATTTCTCCCTTTCCTCTGCCGCGTGCCCGTGTGCCCCGATGCTCGTCGATGCTCCATGGAGGCGGTGCCTCCTCCACCGCCGCTACCCGCCTGCTTGCACTGGGAGAAGCACTGTGCTCACCCTCCCTTGATGATCGCCTCACCTCCATGACTTTCTGCCCGGGCACGAACATGAGGCTGTGCGGGTTGGGCGTCGGCTGCGTCTGGATGAACATGCCGCGCACATGCTGCAGCTGCGGCCGGTGGTGGGGATGGTGCTGCACGCGCCACTGCTGGTGCGGTGCCCTTGACGCTGCGTGCGGTGTGCGGCGTGTGGCACGCACGCAGCGTGGGTGGGCGCGCCCCCTCCAGGCGCAAGCACACCCACACAAGGCGTGCACAGCAGCTGCAGCTCACCAGCGGTGGCAACGCCTTGCTCGCTGAGCAGGTGCCTGGTGGCCTGCGTGCTGTATGAGGAGGTCGTCGAGGACGTGGGCAGATCTATGCTCAGCAGCTGCGCGTGCTGCAGTGCGATGGCGAGCGATGCCGGCGCTGCTTGGGACGCGCACGACCGCGCTGCCAAGGCCAGAAGCCCCTGCGCCGAGCCGAGGCTCCTCATCGTTCCGGAAGGGTTCCTTGTGCGTGCCGGGGCGCTGGCTGCTGGTGCTGAAAGTGTTTGCTTTTGCAGTGGTTGTGTGTGGTTGCAGTGCAGTGGTCGCGTGCGGGGAGGTGGGGCACGGAGACCATGCGGTGGGGCACGGCGACGCAGGAAGACGCAAACCAATCGAGAGGGATGAAGCACCAGACCAAATCCTGCAAGCAATGAATGTGCTAGTCTGCCCACAGGAACGAGTGGGCCCCGGGGGGCCGCGGTACGCCGATGCGGATGCCGCGCACCGGTGCCTACCGCTGCTGTCCCGCCGCGTGCGGGTACGCCGTGTGTTGCAGCTGCGAATAAGCCGGCGGCGGGCCCTGCGGGAAGGGCCCCTGCTGCGCCTGCCACTGCCCCTGCTGCGCCTTCGCGTGCCCCGGCCCCACAGATGCAGGTCCCATGGGCATCAAGTTGGCTCCACCAGGTGGCGGCGGCCACGCGCCCGGCGAAACTGATCCAGGGCCCTGCGTTGCATGATGCTGAGGCTGAGGATGCTGAGGCTGGCCCTGCGGCCGGGTTCCGCCGTGGTTTGCCGGCGTGGCTGCGGCGGGCTGCGCCCGAAGATGGTGGTGAGGCTGCGGCTGTGGCGGCGGGTGTGGAGGCGGGGGCAGCAGGCCGGCGTCGCGTAGGAAGCGGAACCCCATGGCTGGCATGGGCACCTCGCCCTGGGTGGCGGCGGCAATGTCCTGCAGCTTGGCCACCTGTGTAGCGGAGCGGAGGCACGCACGGGGGCAGGAATGCATGTATGGGCTGCGAGTAGGAGGGACATTGTGGCGGCGGCAATGCCATGCAGCTTGGCCACCTGTGTAGCGGTGGCCACCTGTGTAGCGGCGCGGGGGCACGCACGTAAGCAAGAATGCATGTATGGGATGCGAGTAGGAGGGACATTGTGGCGGCGGCAATGCCATGCAGCTTGGCCACCTGTGCAGCGGAGCGGGGCCACGCACGCAAGCAAGCATGCATGTATGGGATGCGAGTAGGAGGGACATTGTGGCGGCGGCAATGCCATGCAGCTTGGCCACCTGTGTTGCCGAGGGGAACGGCACGCACATGGGCAGGAAGGGTGCATGCGAAGGAGATAGGCAGCGGTTGCCGGTTGCTGATAACACATTGGCTCTCCATTGCGCTAGCAGTGGCACTACCACCACACAGCGCACCAGGTGCACCTCCGCTCACAGCGCACAGCGTGCACGTGCCTGCCTACTTGTGGCATCGTGCTGCTGGGCACCTCATGCGCCCCCCGTACACCGGCTCAGCACACGCACCCCGCTCACCCGTTTGACCTTGGCGTCCGCCTTCTTGCTGACCAGAGGCTTGGCCAGTGCCATGAGCAGGCGCGCCATGGTGCTGGGGGCGACCAACACAATGTGCTTGACGTTCTTGCGGTAGGGGCGGGCCAGCTTCTTGTATGCGCCCACCGCCCACGCCGCCGCCAACGTGTCCACCTGCAGCCATGCATGTGGTAAATAATACAAGACCTCAATTAGGGTCTGCGTGCTGGGGCGCCAGCACCGCAATTGTCATCCCGCTGGCTCTCTGTCCTTGACCTCCTTCCCATGCCACAGCGCGCTGCGAAGCGAATCCGTCTCATTTGACGTGAACGTTATCAGGGCATGGTGGTGCTCACGCTCTGCTGTGCTAGCTGCCCTGACGCGTGGCGCTTCACGACAGCGTGGCATCGTAGTGGGAGTAGCCCCCTGAGGAGGCGCACCGTTCTTGCCTGTATGCCTTGTGCTGCGGGACATCTGATACGCCCACTGAGGCGCCCCAACAGATGAAAAAACACACACCCACACGCACACACACCTGGGCAGGTGCCAGCGCTGGCCCGGGCCCCCCACTGCGTTGTGCCCCTGGCTGTGGCCCGGAACCCGGCTGCCTGGGAGTGTGGGCAGGTACCAGGTTGATGACGATGAGCACGTACGGCTGCGAGGGCACACGACAGCAACGCAGAGCAGAGCGGGGAGACGCAGTTGTCTGTGAGCAGCTGTCTGAGCTCAGACGCCTGCTCAGCGGTGTGAGCGTGGCACCGTGCAGGCGAAGCGAGCGTGGCAGCCGGACCTGCTTGCAGGAGGTGGCTGCACCAGGCGCAATGCTCGACGCGCACACACACACACACGACTGGGGAGTGGCATGGGAGGCGTGCTCCTGCATCAGGAGGTTTTGTCTTTGGCTCGCGAGCCTCAGTGCTGCGAGACATCTGATACGCCCGGTAGTTGGGCTCCGGCCCCGCCGAGGCGCCCAAACAGATGCAAATATCGACACTGCAAGCACACACCTTCTTCTGTCTTGCTTGTTTGCCTCTGTGCTTCGGGACATCTGATACGCCCACTGAGGCGTCAAACCAGATGCAAAAAAGCACACGCACCTGCTCTACCAAGTGCTTGAGCGCCATGAGTACCGCATCCAGTGCCTGGTCCCTCTCGGCACGTGGAGGCAGCGCGCCCGTGTTGAGCAGCACCACGGGGCGCTGCAGCGCGTCGCGCCCGTCCACATACAGCAGGCCTGCACGCCAGCAGGCAGGGGAGCCACGCAGCAGCAGCAGCGCTAGCCACGTGACCAGATGATGCGCCAGGATAATCCACCAGCGTAGGCTTTGCTTGGCGAGGGCTGCCTGGCGATCTTGTGACGGCTGCAGCATCATGGCAACACTGCCGTGAACGCCATGCAATCATGATGATGAATCCACCAGCATGCACCTCCTTTGCGTGCCCACAAGCTGAGACCTTTCAGGCACCATGAGGCGTTTAAAGAGCTTCCTCGAATATCCCCCGAAAACAGCACCCCAAAACAGCCCGCCCGCAGCCCTCCAAAACAGCCCCCCCAAAGCAGCCCAACCACACTCACTCAGGTGTAGGACTGTGATGCGGTGGCAGGTGGCTCCGACATTGGAGGCATGATGTTGGAGCACATGTTCTCTACCATGCCCCTCGCCATCCGCAAGCAGATGTCGCGCGACCCCGTATGTTGGTACGCAAACGCACCTGGGTATGCAGGGATGGGAGGAGGTGGCACGGGCCTCCAGCCAGGTGGAGGAGGACCCTGCAGCACCATGGGGCCTTGAACGCCTGGGGGCCTTGCGCTGGGGGCCATGCGGGAGGGCAGAGGCTGCACACAGTTGTGGTGGTTAGCAAACAGTGGTGGTAAGCACACAGTGGTGGTTAGCAGCAGTGGTGGCAAGCAAACAGTGGTGGTAAGCACACAGTGGTGGCGAGCACACAGTGGTGGCATGATGGTGCACAGGACGGCGTATTGTTTCTGACCCGCGCCCATGCGGGAGGGCAGAGGCTGCACATAGCGGTGGTGGCAAGCAAACAGTGGTGGTAAGCACACAGTGGTGGCAAGCAGACAGTGGCGGCAAGCAGACAGTGGTGGCAAGCAGACAGTGGTGGCAAGCAGACAGTGGCAGCAAGCACACAGTGGTGGCAAGCACACAGTGAAGGGCTGCACGCAGTGGTGGCGAGCACACAGCAGTGGCATGGCAGCGGAATGCCGGTGCTCAGGACAACACATTGCCGCTGACCCTTGCCCACCTCATCGCACCACCTACACAAACCATCAATCTGAAACCCTAGCCCAAACACTCGAGCGTGCGCACCTGAATCCCCGCAGCACTCCTCTCCGCCTGCCCACCACCACCACCACCACCACCACCCAGCATGACTGGAGACGTGATTGCCGATGCGCCCTGCGACCCCGGTGGGGGCCCTCGCGACATGGGCAAGGGCGGTAAGCCCTCATGCGGCCCCGGCATGGGGCTCCCGGTGGAAACCGCTGGGCTCGCATGCTGCTGCTGCTGCTGCTCGTGCGCCAAGCCCTCCCGCTGCATGGCTGCTGTACCCGTCAAGGGCTTAGCATCCGGTGTGTTGACATCCGCCGACGCCAACGCCGTTGCTGACGCCCCCACCGCCCCCGCACCACCCACACCGCCGCCAATCACCGCTCCCGCCACCCCCGCCACCCCTGCCACCGCAGCCAACCCAACCGCAGCCGTCGCCACCGCAACACCCCCATTCCCGCTCCTGCCGCTTTCCCGCTCCTGCCCCTCCTGCTGCCTTTGATCTGCTAAGCCCTGATGTGGCCCGGCGCCATGTGGAGGCGTGGACGGCGATGCCGGATCCTCACCACCCCCCGCACCACCACCACCATACGGCGTAGGGGCGGGTGACGGTGGCTGCGGCGTATGCCCCCCGCTACCCACCGCACCGCCATTTGCCGCCGCTGCTGCCACTCCCACCCTACCACCCTTGCCTCCAAGGCCGCTCTCAGGGTAGCCATGCGCCTCTGCTGCGTCGCTGCTGCCGCTGCCGTCTTGCTGGTCGCCGCCGTGGTGGTGGTGGTGGTGTGAGGTGGGTGGGTAGGGGAGCGGGTTGAACACCACGGGACCTGCACTGTGCCCACCCGCACCGTGCTCCTGCTCCTCCTCTTGCGCCTCCTCAAGGGCAGCGAGCTCCACTGCGCGCCGCACCTCCGCCGACAGCGACGAAGCCCTAATTGCATGCGCCAACGTCGCCTCTAGGGCTTGCGCCTCCTCCCGCGTGGCGCCGCCGTGCTCGGCGACAAACTTGGCGTCGTCCTCCTGCTGCAGCTCCGCTAGCAGGGATGCCACCAGGTTCTTAACCGCCGGCACCCCTGCCGCCGACTCAGCCCCGCCATCCGCGGTAACCGCTGTTGAGCCGCCGGCTGTACCCTCGTCAAGCCCTACCTCCATGCGAGGGGCGTCCACCCACACGGCCACCCCGTCTGGCATCACCACCTGCTCGCCACCTGCCAACGACGCCCGCCCCGGCGGCGGTTGGCCGTCGGTTGCGTCGGTTTGAGCGGCGGTCAGGGCGGCGGTTAGGGCGGCGGAGGAGCTGCGGTCCAGAGTGCTCGCGCGGAGGATGGCGGCGGCGGCGGTGACGGCCGACGCACCCTCCTGCTGCGCATGCTGCGCATGCTGTGCGTGCTGTGCTGGCGCGGACGCGTCGCCAGCTGTCCCTGCACCCCCTCCGCCACCCTTTTCCATCGCCTCCAGCATCCCCGCCACATACGCCTTGATGTCATCCTGCGGAGGAGGGCTTGACAAGAGGCTAGGGTTTGCCGGCTCGGCTCCATGCGCCAGCGAGGGCTGCCCTGCCACGTGCACGGTGGCCGAGGCATGGGAGGGAAGCGACGCCGCGACAGCCCCAGCGGCAGCGGTGGCGGCGATGGCGGCGGTGGCAGTGGTGGCGGTGTGATGATCATGGATGTGGTCTGAGTGCCGCTCCTGTGCCCTCTGCCGCCGCTTCCACGACGAAGACGAAGCGCCACCACCATACACATCCCCTTCCTCCTGCGGCTGCTGCTGCCGTGGGTTGCTCGAGTCGACGCTAGGGCCAGCGGCCAAAGTGGCATTGCGGCTGCGCGAACCCGCACCACCCTGGCTGCCAAGCGGGCCCCGTGACGCGCCCGTGCCCAGACCCTCGCCGCCCGTGCCCAAGCCCTCCTGCATGAGCAGCTGCGCGACGTATGACTTGACGTCTACACCGTCCTGCTCGTCTCCAAACAGCGGTGACGACTGCAGCGGAGCACCCTGTTGCTGCTCAGCCTGCGTGATGGTAGGGTAGAGGTGGCTGCCTGCGTGGCGATCGCTGCTGCGTTTCTCATCCCCCTGGTGCGAGTCGGCGCTGTGGGAGGGAGGTGGTGACGGGTGCAGGCTGTCACGCCGCGACGCCGCCGAGGCAGCATCCGCCATCACGTGCTCTGTCACGTGCACCAAGCCCTCGTCATGCTGGCCAGCCAAACCCTGGTGTTGGTCGCGGTGGTCCTGCGGCTGCTGGTCGGCGTGCGTGGCGGCGGTGAGCAGCGGCCCGCTGACTGCCTCCTCATCCCCAGCAGGAAGCCACGGTGCCTGCTTTGGCACCGCTCCTGAGCCTTCCTTGCTTGTTGAGGCACCACCCTCCTCATCGTCTGCCGCCGCTTCCTGCCCCCGCTCCCCACAAGCGCCCGATGCTGCCGCCGCTGCAAGCGCTGCGCCCTCTGCCGGTGCGGGTAGAGGGCAGCTCACGTGACCTCTCAACCGATTCTCAACCGCCTCCGGGTGCTGCTGCTGCTCCTGGCCCACACCACCACCACCACCACCACCACCACCGCCGCCGCCTGCTGCACCTCTGCCCTGCTGCAACAGTGACGGCACCGGGACCACAACCCCAGACACAACACTCACAATGCCCTTCTCTCCATCCCCAACCTGCCGCAAAGGCACCGCTGCAGACTCCGGCATCAGTACCTCCGCCATGGAGTCTGTTTCCGCCAAGCCCTCAAGTAGGGCTTGCGAGGCGAGGGTGCCCTCAGACCCATGCGCCGCAAGCCCCGAGTTGCTGTGAGCAGGGCTGCTGGGACCGTTGGAGTGGGTGTGGTCGGGGACGCCGCTGTGGCTGGCGTTGGCGAGGCGGTGCAACCCGCCGGAAGTGCGGCGGCCCCGCATGGAGGTGCTGGGCGTTAGGGTTGTAGGGCTTGCGGTGGGGGAGGTGGCGCGGGGGGCGGCCCATGCTGGCGGTAGCGCCCCCTGCTGCTGCTGCTGTTGTTGCTGTTGTTGTTGTGCTGCGGTGGCGGCAGCGGCGAGCAGCCCCACTGTCGCAGCACCTGCAGCTGCGGCTGCGCTGGAGCTTGCGGCGGTGGTGGGAGGGAGAGGATGGCTGCGGGAGGCGGCGAGCGGCGCTTGCAGCGGAGGTGAGAGCGGAGCAAGCGACTGCTGCTGCTGCTGCTGGGCCGACGTGGCGTGCTGGAGGCTCGGCTGCGGCGACGGCGGAGGGGGCATGGCGCCCGCTGTTTGGTGTGGCGAGGGCGCGGCAGAGCTCTGCAGCATTCCGGTAAGCAAGTTGCCACCAGGGCCGCTGGCAGTACTGCTGAACGATGCCCCCGCTGCACCACCGCCCGCCGCCGCCGCCGCCGCTGCCGCCTGCAGCGCTATGACGCCCGCCCCGCCCACCGACGACATCCCATGCAAGCCGCCACTGTTAGGGCTTGCCGGGTAGTCAAACGCCCCGCCCCCGCCACCGCCCCATGCGCCATGCCCCGATGTGCCGCCGCCACCGTAATACCCTGCATGAGGGCTAGCGCTCATGACGGTGCTGCCTGCGGAGCTGCTCACCACCGACGCGCAACGCAGCGCCTCGTCGTAGGAGGGGGGCGGGTGGTCGGGCGGGGGGCTGGAGAGCCGCTGAAGCACGCGCTGCTCGTAGCTGCTGCCTGCGCCCGGCCGCAGGAGAGCTGCTGAGAAGCTGGAGGTGCTGGGGTGCTGCTGTGCTGGTGGGGACTGCCCTCTGGAGTTGGGGGACAACGGCCCGTGGGCTGCTGCTGCTGCTGCTGCGGCGGCGGCGGTGCTGGTGGTGGTGTAGGGGGCGGGGGCAGGGGCGGAGACGCCACCACCAGTGCTGGTGGCGAGAGCGGACAGCTGCCGGTGGAATGCAGGCGCGGCGTTGGTGGTGGCAGTGCTTGGGAGGGTGAAGGAGGTGGACGAGGAGGAGGAGGGGGCGTCGGGTGGGGGTGGGGCAGCGGAGGCGATGAGGATGCCTGTGGTGGTGGTGGCGGCGGCGGCGGTGGCGGCCGAGGGCGGCAGGCCGCAGTCCGAGGTGCTGCGGGTGTGCTGCTGCATGGCCTGGAGGGCGGCGAGGGGGACTAGGGGCGTGTCGCCTTCGGCGGTGGTGGCGAGGGTAGCGGCGGCGGGAACGCCTGCATACAGAGTTTCATGTGTGTGTGTGTCGATATTTGCATCTGTTTGGGCGCCTGCATACAGAGTTTCATGTGTGTGTGTGTGTCGAGCTTGACATCTGGCGCGGCGATCTCTCGCAAGCAGATGAGCATAGGTAATCATCAGTGTGGGCACGTTTGACAGGTGCAGGCAGGGACGGGAGGAAT
>QAXK01000982.1:0-14697 GCA_004335735.1 Chlorella sp. KRBP
GGCAGTCCTCGCCAAGCAAAGTTCACGCCAATGTGCACGTTGCTTGTCTGAGGCTGCGCTCGCATGGCCTCGCATGGCCTCGCTGCACTGTCGTGCAACGTGCTCTCCGCGCTCATGCCCGCCCACCCCCTGTGCAGGTGCCCCGTGCCGGATGGCGACTGGCTGCACGCGTGCTCCCAGCAGCTCGTGCAGAAGCCCAACGGGCCGTACGCCTTTGGCGTTGACCCGGCGTGGAGGACGGCCAAGACTGAGCTCACGTACCTCAACAGGTGAGAGTGGCCGCTTGCATGGTCAGTTCAGGAACAGGTGAGAGTGCATAGCCAGGGTCAGGAACAGGTGCGCCCACTAGAGACTGCGCAAGCCTGGACCGCCAAGCACAACTGCCAGGCCGTGTGCTGGAGTGCTCTCCCGTGCTTTGCAAGTTGCAGCCAATGCGAGAGTCATTTGCATGCTATGTGTTCCATGCTCGGCCACGGGTGCTGGCCATAGTGCTGAGATCATGGTTTTGTGGTGTGCTCATCGTTGGTCGCAGCATGAAGATGAAGATGAGCATCATCATGGGCGTCATCCACATGAACCTGGGCATCCTCATGTCGCTGTTCAACAACCAGTACTTCAGGGACTCGCTCTCCATCTGGACAGAGTTCGTGCCCCAGGTGCGTGTGCGGTGGACCTCACTCATGGGTAGGGCACACCACTGGGCCCTACCTCACTTGCAGGGTGCCGAGTCGCTGCTTAGTTGCTGCTGAGATGCTGCTGCTCTGAGATGGTGCTGAGTGCTCAGCAGATATTCTGCCTGAGCCCAGACCAGCCAGCTTTAGCCGCGCTGCAACGCCAAGCCTGCTGCTGAACTCATCACGTGCTGGAACGGCGCCCCGCCGTGATGCCCGTGTGCAGATGATCTTCCTCAACTCGCTCTTTGGCTACCTCTCCTTCCTCATCATCTACAAGTGAGCGCAAGTTGCCGCCGTCTGCAACATGCACTCGCACTGGTCAGACGGGGAGGCAGGCAGGTGGCGAGCGCCGCAAATATCTTGGGGGAGCATGAACTGAGAGGTGGGCACGTGGGTGGGAATGGCTTGGTGCACTGGTTGCAGGTGGGTGTCAGGGTCCACTGCGGACCTCTACCACGTGCTCATCGCCATGTTCCTGAACCCTGGCACGGTGGACGACCAGGGCTTTGTCTTCACCGGCCAGGCGGGGCTGCAGGTGCGGTGTGGTGCTGCACAATTGCCCCACGTCTGGCGTCCGTTGTGGATAGTTGTGGACGGCGTGGGGAGGCGAGACACATGCTGTTGTGATTGGTGCCACTGCTGCTGTGCCGTGCTGCTCAGGTGTTCCTGCTGCTCATGGCGCTGGTGGCGGTGCCGTGGATGCTCTTCCCCAAGCCGCTCATCCTCAACGCCCGCCACAAGGCCGCGCTGGTGCGTGCCCTGTGCCCACGCATCCTTGTGGGGCTTTCTCCGTGTCGCAAGCAGATAGGGGCATGGCCTGCATGGTGCGTCATGCGCTTTGTCGTACATATCCAATCAGACGCAAAACACACCTGTCGTGGACGCCATGCAATGATGATGATGATATGTCTGCGTGCTGCTGGTGCAGTCGGGTCACTCTGCGTACGCCAACCTGCACGAGGACACCGAGCACGGAGCAGGTGGCGGTGGCGGCGGCGGCCACGACAGCCACGGACATGGGGGCGCCTTTGACTTTGGAGAGGTACGCACCGCCCTCTGACACAGCGCTGTGGTCTGGGCAGGTAGTCCACTAACGTGCCACCTCAGGGCCCTGTGTGGTGCGCCCTGCTCCACTGCTTTGTGGCTTGACGTGTGGTGCACTGCTGCGCAGGTGTTTGTGCACCAGATGATCCACGCCATTGAGTTTGTGCTGGGCGCCGTCTCCAACACGGCCTCGTACCTGCGCCTGTGGGCGCTGTCGCTGGCGCACAGCCAGCTGTCTGGCGTGTTTTACGAGCGTGTGCTCATGGCCTCGCTGCAGGTGCGTTCAACGTGATGCGCTGTGGGCTGGGGGCACAGCAGTGGGCAGGGTCGCATGACGCAGCCGCCGCACGGTGGAGATGCAGGCAAAGCAGGCAACAGCTTGCTGCATCGTGTGTGGTGGTGCTGCGATGCGTGCAGAGCAACAGCATCCCTGCGATGATCGTTGGCTTCTTCGTGTGGGCCATGGCCACGCTGGGCGTGCTCATGGTGATGGAGTCGCTCTCGGCCTTCCTGCACGCGCTGCGCCTCCACTGGGTGAGTCATGTGAAGGGGCTCTGGGCCGCAGCACCCTCCACCATGACCTCCTGCCCCTGACGCGTGCCCTGACGTGCTGCTGCTGTCGCGCAGGTCGAGTTCATGAACAAGTTCTACAAGGGCGACGGCGTCCTGTACGCGCCCTACTGCAGCAAGACCGCTGAGAAGGGCGACACGCCGTAGACCAGTGTGGCTGCTTCCTGTTGCTCTCTTGGTGCTCTGCTCTCCCCTCCTGTGCCCCTGCATGCACGGCAATCACGGCACTCGCGATCGGGGGTCCCGCAGAGTGCAGCAGGAACACGCACAGGCTCAGGAACACGCAGCAACAGCACATCGTCGCGTGACTCGCTGCACGAGCGGAGCAGCAAGCAGCAGACCTTCGGTTCGAGAAGGAGGAGGAGGATGGCGAGGGGCGTGCTGGTGGCGGTGCTATGCGCCGCGGCGCTGGTGCAGAGCGCATCGGCGCTGTATGAAAGCTCCTCCCCAGTCCTGCAGCTCGACTCCAGCAACTTTAGGCAAAAGCTCAAGGCCGCAGGCGCCGCTCTGGTGGAGTTCTATGCACCGTGGTACGCGCCGGAGGAGTGCTGGGGAGTGTGCGGTGGTGCTGATGGTGGATGCTGTTGTTGTTCTTGTTGTTGCATCAGCCGCTGCAACCTGTGGAGTCCCGATGTAAATCTTTGCGATCTCGGAGGACAGATCATCCTGCTTCCGCTGCGTGCCTGTGCTGCAGGTGCGGCCACTGCAAGGTGCTGCAGCCAGAGTATGAAAAGGTGAGCCACCTGGTGCTGGTCTGGGTGTTTGCTGGGTGCAAGCGTGCGCCTGCACTTCATGGCTCCGCCATAGCGTGCTGCTGCTCGCACTGCAGCTGGCCAAGGCTCTCAAGGGCCTGGTGACGGTGGCGGCGGTGGACGCGGACGCACACAAGGACCTGGGCCAGGAGTTTGGCATCAAGGTGCGCAGGCGGCTGGACTTGCGCCACCTGGGCGCCCACACCAAGCCACCTCATGCATTGCGCCACACAACGCGCCGCAATGCCACCACACACTGGACGCGTGCAGGGCTTCCCCACCATCAAGTTCATGTACATGGACGGAGACAAGGTCAAGTCGGCAGACTATCCCGGGCAGCGCAACGCAAAGGACCTGCTGCCCTGGGTGATGGACAAGGCAAAGGTGAGAGGAGGATTGCGTAGTGAGAGCGCCGCGGGGCTAACAACCTTGACCTCAGGGCCCGGCTGCGATTTGCGCCCAAAACAATGGTGCCGTGCGCCACCTTTCCCCCCTCCCTTACAACGCCCCCGCCTCGTGCCTCCCTGCAGGCCCTGGCCTCCAAGCGCATGGGTGACAAGGGCGGCAGCAGCGCGGGCAGCGGCGGCGCCGGAGGCAGCAAGGGAAGCAAGGGAAGCAAGGGTCCCAGTGGCGGCGCGGGCGGCGACGACGGCGGCTTCTACACGTGAGTCGGTGTTTTGCAGCTGTCTCGGCAAGGCCAGGAGCGCCTTTATCCGTGTGCTTGCGTGGCACCTTTCAGGGCAGTGACAAACACTTGGTGTGCCTGTCTGCGCATGGTGGCGTACACAGGGGCACGGACGTGGTGACCTTGACGGACAGCAACTTTTCGGACGAGGTGACGGGCAGCAGCGACCTGTGGCTGGTCGAGGTGAGCGCTGCACTGGCTGGCCGGGGCTGGGACTGGGGCTGGCAAGGCAGGCAGTCCAACAGCAGTGCTTGCCACACGATGGCAGCAGCTTGTGCTGTATCACAACTGGTGCAAGAGTCTGACGCTCTGTTCCCTTGTTTGTGCGCTCGCCCCTCTGCTGCGCAGTTCTACGCGCCTTGGTGAGTGGTGGTGGTGGGGGGGTGGGGGGGGGCACAGCGAGGGCAGGTGGGGACTGGCGGGTTGGGACGCAGCAGATCTTCCTTTCCGCAGCCCTGGCGCCAGCAAGCAGATGCGGCAGCAGCAGGGGCGCGGCACCACGCCACGCAGGCTGCTCAGCAGGCCGGCCCCTCACACGCCACGTGTGTGCGTGCCGCTTGCACATCGAGGCAGCCTGCCGCAGCGTCAAGGCACCAAGGCCTTGTGGAAGGGGAGCCTGACGTGCGCTTTGTGCGCTCGTGACGTGGTGCAGGTGCGGCCACTGCAAGAACCTCAAGCCGGCATGGATTGAGGCAGCGTCCGAGCTCAAGGTGCGTGTATACGTCTTGGTGTGCACGTCTTGGTTTGCTTCGGCTTGCTTTGTTTGCATGTGTGCAGGCCCTCCAGATTATCACTGATGCCGTGTATGTAGTGCCACACAGACAGGATGGCGGGGCGCCAGGCGTGGGATGGATGGCAACGTGAACCAGGCTCGCACGCCTGGGCCTCTTACCAAGCAAACGTGTGCCTCAGCGTGTGGCGCGGTGCTCTCTCCCCCTCTGCTCCGTGTGTGGGTGCGTGGGTGCAGGGCAAGGTCAAGCTGGGTGCCGTCGACTGCACGGTGCACCAGTCCACCTGCAGCGAGTTTGGCGTGCAGGGGTACCCCACCATCAAGGTGCGCCCTCAGTTCGCTGATGCTTTGAATGGCAGGCACTGCACAGCGAGAGAGCAGGCGTCTGCAAGGCGATGCTGGTGCGCCGCTGGGCGACTGCCCGTGCTCCGCAGCGCACACACATCGTAGCGCATCATCTCATTGCAGCCCGCGCTGCTTTGCTATTGGCACTGAGCATGTGCCCTCAATCGCCATTGCAACACCTGCCCGCCATTTCAACACCTGCCCGCCATCTTAACACCTGCCCGCCATCCCCACACCTGCCTGCGCTGCGCAGTACTTTGGCAAGCGCAAGAGCAGCCCCGAGGACTACAACGGACCCCGTGAGTCACCAGGCATCGTCACGTGGGCCACAGAAAAGTGAGTGTGCGCCCCTGGTCGCGCACGCATCCGTTTGCTAGGACCCTGATTCTAAACCGGCTACACAACGGAGTGTAAAGATCAAGAGGCGCGAAGCGGCTCGGCAGGCAGCGCCTCGTGGCGCGCTGGTGGTCGAGAGAGCGAGCGCGAGCCCCCAGCACTGAGGCACGTCATCATGGCGTTCACCACGGGTGTCATGATGCCGCAGCCGTCACAAAAGACCGCCAGGCAGGCCTCGCCAAGCAACGCCCCGAGTCACGTGTTGACCTGTGTGTACACCTCGCAGGTGGTCTAAGCAGGCGTCTCCCTCACCGAGTCACGTGTTGACCTGTGTTCCCCTGTGTTTTCCTCGCAGGTGGTCTAAGCAGGCGCCTCCCCCCGAGGTGCGCGAGCTGGTGGACGAGGCCGTGTGGGAGAAGGGCTGCGTGGGCGACGACGAAGGAAAGGGCGGCGCCTCGCTGTGCCTGGTGGCCTTCCTGCCCGACATCCTGGACTCCAAGGCCAGCGGCAGGTGCGAGGGAAGGGCAGGGAAGGGAAGGGAAGGCTGCAAGTGGCAGGTGCGGGGGAAGGGCGGGGCAGGGAAGGGGAGGTCGGGCTGCAATGTTGATGCAGGTGCGAGGGCAGGGAAGGGAAAGGAAAGGTTGCGCTGCAAGGTCCGATACATTTCCGCGGACCATATGCTTGTCGAGCAGTGGATGGCGGCAGAGAGGGACCCTGCCGTATGGCTCAGGCCTGCGCCATGCAGGCTGGGAACATCCCATCCCCCACGCCTCAGCGCCCTGTTGTCAGTGTCACGTGCGGCACACACTATGCGGAGCTGCAACTGTGGTTCACCGGTCGCCGTCGCGTCTGCAGGAACGCCTACATCTCGGTGCTTAAAAAGGTGGCGGACAAGTACAAGGACCGCCCCTACTCGTACCTGTGGGCCCAGGGCGGAGCGCAGGCGGGCCTGGAGGCAAACCTGGGCGTGGGAGGCTTTGGTGAGTCCTGGTGCGGCAGAGAGGACGTTGACAAGGCTCACGTGTGCTGATGTGCAGTTGCGGCAGCTCGTCTGCTGGCGCCAGCAGCAGTACGGTAGACTTGTCGCGTGCACGCCACCCTAACCCTAGCCGCAACCCATCATCACGGGTGAGCCTTGGGTTGCGGCTAGGGTTAGGGTGGCGTGCACGCGTCAAGGCAACGTGCTGCTGCTGCTGGCGCCAGCAGACGAGCTGCCGCAGCAACACACCAGCACAGGTGAGCCTTGGGTTGCGGCTAGGGTCAGCAGGGGCAGAGCGAATCAGCCACTGCCAGGTTGACAGCGAGGGATGGGGGAGGTGGGCTGACAGAAGTTGACGTGGAAGGAAGCTGTCGGGCATCTGCTCTGTGGGCCCCATACGTCGTCCAGTGCCTGGGAACAGCACAGACGTTTTGGTGCTGTTGGGCTTGCGTAGGCGCGGCAAACCTGTCTCCCACGGCCACGTTGCGGATTCAGCTTGAATCCCACGCAGGCATAGCCTCAGCTGAAAGCTGTTGCCGTTGGCCGCCCTGTGGATCTGTTCCGCTGTTCCTCCGCTCTGTGGTTGCCACAGGCTACCCCGCCCTGGTCGCGTTCAAGCCCAAGGACAAGAAGTTCATCACGGCGCGCGGCGCGTTCGAGGTCAGCCACGTGGTGGACTTTTTGGAAGGGCTCAAGCACGGGCGCGAGCCGGTGCAGGCCGTGCAGGTGAGGCAGTGGCGGCTTTGGTGGGCACGCGCTGGGGGACGCAACAAGAGGTCGGCTTGGGTGGCTTGCGGACGTGATGATGAGAGCACCTGGTTGCATGGGTCCCTCACGGACTCGAGCTCACCGGACTTGTGCTCACCGGTGCTTACGAGTTCCGGTGTGCAGGGTGCCGTGGCGAGCATCAAGACCCTTGCGCCGTGGGACGGCAAGGACGCGGTGGTGCAGCTGGAGGACGAGTTCTCGCTGGACGACCTCAACGAGCTCTGATACGAGGGCCTGCTTTGTGGATGGAGCAGTTCTGCAAGGAGCGGTCGGTCGGGCACGGTGCGCGCGCGCGCCTACCCTACCCTTGGTTGGTGGCAGAGACAGCAAAGCAGAGGCGCCCAGGACGTGCCACCAGAGCAACCTGCGCACAATCGCAACCCTGTGCTCTCTCTGGTTGCTCGCTGCTGCTCGAGCCGCACACCAAATCGCCCGCCAGGACTTGCTCAAAACGATCGCATGGGCACGCAGCACCTGTGCTACAGAACTGATCACTGCGCGGTGTGCGTGTGCACTCGTGAGATCGTGCTCCTCCCGACCCAGCACCCAAAATCGCCCGCCTCGCCCGCTGCAATCGCAGTCCGCAGAGATTGCAACCTCACAAGGCGGTGCATGCGTGTGTGTGCGTGGCCTCGTTGCCGCTGCGGGATCCTGCTGCGGTTGCATGGGCCCACTTTGTGCGCCCCACATCGAGGTCGGGTCTCCCAGCGAGCAGCACACAGCGCAGCGACCAGCACGAGTCGGCAGCAGAGGCTGGCGCCTACTCGCCGCGAGCTCGCTAGGCGAACTCGATCGCGTCGCGGCTGAACACAGATTGAACGGGTCGTGCGCGCGAGCGCCTGCGTGTGGGCGGCGTCGAGGGCGCGCGTAGAGTCAACGGGCGTGCGAAAGCCCTCTGGTGCTGGAGCGCGGGCAGCTCGCGCGGGCAGTCCTCCGTCCGGCCGTGTGCTTTGGTTGCCCCCCGCCTCTCGTGGGTCGTCGCGAGCACCAGCGGCGCCTCGAGGCGCCCTGCAACAGGTGCGAGCGCCTGACACCAGGATCGACCAAACCTGGCGCGTCGCCGTGGGCTCGTTGCGCCCAGGGGCCGGTCGCACAGTGGTCGTCCTCTGCACGCTGTGGAGCGCAGGCCGCTGTGGGCGTGGGAAGCTATATAGGCGGGGCTGAGGCAGCAGCTTTCAAGGTCTAATCACCAGGCAAGGAGGACGCCATGGCGGGCGGGCAGACGCGGGCGCAGATGAACGCCATGGCGGCAAGCATGGAGGAGCAGCTGCGCCAGGCGGGCCCCTCGCTCATCAAGCCGCGCCACGCCGTCAACATCTTTGCAGCTGACCAGTGAGTTCTGGGCCGTGGGGGCGGGATGCTCTGGCGTCGATTTCGGTGCGCCCGCCGCGCCAAACGTTCAAGCGTCCGGGCCAAGTGGTAGAGGTGGTAGGTGGTGTGAGGTGACACTGATCACCTCCTGTGCTCCTTTGCTCTACAGGCCGCACCAGCCGGGCATGATGCCGCTGGTGCAGCGCTGGCACACGCTGCCGCCGCAGCAGAAGCAGGCGTACGAGAACCGGGCAGCGCAGGAGCAACAGAACCACCAGGTGCGCGAATGCTTGCCCTTGCTTTCATCTGCCCTGGCATTGCTACCAGCGTGTGACTGCACGGGGTAAAAGTTGGCTACGACCTCTGCAATCGCACACGCCACGCCGCGCGATCACCGGCGCACTCGATCTGCTCGCATGCACCACCTGCCGCTTTCCACACGCAATGACCCTGACCCTGCCCACCCTGCTCCACCCACCCCACCCACACGTACCGCGCAGGCGGTACTGCAGCAGTACAACGTCTGGTACAACGAGTACCTCCGCCTGTGCGGGCAGTGCGGCCGGCAGCCCGCGCAAGCCCTAAGCCCCCAGCACATGCTCGCGCCCTTCACCCAGGAGCAGCTGCAGCGCCAGATGCAGCAACAGATGGCCACCGCCGCCGCCTGGGGCATGGCGCCCATGGCCCCCATGCAGCAGCAACCCCTCATGTACTACGCCCCGGCCCAGCCCATGATAGCCGCAAGCCCTGGCTATGCCCTACACCCCATGGCGGCCGTCCGGTCCCCCAACACCGGCGGCGGCGGCGGCGGCAGTGCCGGTGCCGGTGCTGGGTCGAGCAAGGGCGGCAGTAAGGGCAAGGGCGGGAAGGGCAAAGGCAAGGGAGGTGGCAAGAGCAAGGCTGCCGTGACGAGCGACGATGACGCGTACGACGACGATGAGGATGACGAGGATTTTGAGGTCCCTGGGAGCTACAAGTACGGCCGTGGGGGGAGCAAGGGAGGCAGCAGGGGGGCGGGGAGCAGGGGGAGGGGAGGAGCGGGGAGGGAGCCTGGGGAGGCCGTGGCGGCGGGCACTGGTGGTGGTGGTGGTGGTGGTGGTGGTGGTGGTGGTGGGGATGGGAGCGGTGCGGCGGCGGCAGCGGCGGCGCAGCAGCAGCATCAGGAGGAGAAGAACCAGTACAACATTGCAGACTCCATTGACGACCTTCCAAAGCAGGTGAGTGGGTGGTTTGCGTTAAGCTTTACTGCCAATGCTGGTAATGTCAATGCTAGCAAGCTTTTAGGCCCAATGGTCCAATGTGTGGGTAGTTGAGAGCCTGGTGGGAGAGCATGTAGGCATGACGGAGGCAAATGTAGGCGTCGAGGTGTGCCACGGTCACACCCCGACTGCTGTGCCTCCCGGCCCCTGCCCACCCGGTGTCGTGCGCTGGGTGCCTGGACACACACTCTTTGAATGGCACACACACCCTGCTACTGTGCCTCCTGCCTTCCGCCCACACCCCTGCAGATGTCGGTGTCGTGCGCTGGGTGCGTGGGCACGCTCATCGTCGACGGCATGCGCATCCAGTGCCGCTGCGCACGCTGCTCCAAGACGCCGCACGGGGTGAGTCATCCTCACTCTCTGCTTGCCCTCGGCTCACCCTTGTTTGCACCTCACGCTCACGCTGCCCAGGCCAAGTTCTTCTCGTGCAGCCGTTTCCTTCACGCTGAGCCAGACCAGCACGCTGAGCAGTGCTGTTAGTAGTGCCTAACGATGGACCGCGTGCCTGTGAGCGTGTGAGCGTGTGTGGTGTGTGCCGGTAGCACATGGACACACGGACTTCCACCCGACGCACCAGTGCTGTCAGTAGTGCCTAACACTGGATGGCCGTGTGTGTGGTGTGTGCCTGCAGCACGTGGACTTCCACCCGACGCAGCAGTGCTGTCAGTAATGCCTAACACTGGGTTGCCGCGTGTGGTGTTGTGTGCTTGCAGCACGTGGACTTCCACCCGACCCAGTGGGAGCAGCACGCCGGATGCGGTGCCTCCAAGAAGTGGAAGTTCAGCATCAAGGTGTGCGCGTGTGCGTGTCGATGTTTGCATCTGGTTTTGCACCTCAGTGGGCGTATCATATGTCCCGCAGCACAACAGCAAGGTGTGTGTGTGTGCGTGTGTCGATATTTGCATCTGTTTGGGCGCCTCGGCGGGGCTGGAGCCCAACTATCGGGCGTATCGCATGTCTTGCAGCACTTAGGCACGCGAACCAAAGGCAAAAAGTGTGTGTGTGTGTAGCTTGCAAACGAGGCCGCAGCAACCAAGGCAGCACGGAGCAGCAGCGATGCAAGGGGTGCAGGCCCAGGTGGAGCGACGGCGGCAGCGCAGCAACCGCTCGAGCTACGTGCTGCTAGGCAAACGATGGCACACGTCCAGGGCACGGCCGGTATTGCCCTTGCATGTTGCGCCCAGGCAACACCTGTCATCATCACCATCATCATCATTGCGTGGCGTTCATGACAGGTGTCATGATGCTGCAGCCTTCACATAAGGTCGCCAGGCAGGCATCGGCAAGCAAAGTCCACGCCAGTGTGCACTGCTGCATCCTTGGTTCGATGTGCCGTGCAGGTTGAGCCAGGGTCGCTGCCAGAGGTGCCGGAGCACATCCCTGGTTCAATCATTGAATCATTGTATGTGCCATGCAGATTGAGCCAGGGTCGCTGCCAGAGGTGCCGGAGCGCGGCATGCCCATGCCCCTGGGCCGCTACTTTGAGATGAGAGGCGTGGACTTCCGCCCTGCACGCACCATGGGTGAGTGTTGGCACCACCATTGGTCAGCATCACTGTTGGGTTTGGTGCTTTGAGATGAGGGGCGTGGACTTCCGCCCTGCACGCACCATGGGTGAGCGCCATGCGACTCCACTGCACACGCCTTGCGTGTGGCACCTGTCCTCAACCAACCCTGACCTAACGGCAACCTGGCTGACCGTTTGCTTCCCGTTGCCTGCCCCACACGCGCCTGCCCCACACGCCTGACCAACTGCCGCCGCACTCCCCTTGCTCCCCCTCCCACAGGCGGCGCGCCAGTGCTCGAGTTCGTGGGCCTCTCCCTCATCCGCGAGCGCCCCATCCGTGGCCTGCTCCGCGACACTTCAGACGACCCAGACATCCTGCTGCTCCGCGACGGCGCATCGCTGCGCGACGTGACCGCCTCGCGCCGCGCGCAGCTCGAGAAGAAGGCGGAGCAGCGCGCGCAGGCCGCCGCCATGCACCGGCAAGGCTTGGGCGGGCCGGGCGGGGGCATGTTCCGGCGCGTGTATGGTTCGAGCTCGCGGCAGGTCATGGTGCCGTATGTCAACCCGACGTGGCCGCCGTATGAGGACGTCAAGCACAACAACTACATGCCCGTCAAGGTGTGGGCGGCCTAGGGTTAGGTTAGGGTTAGGGTCAGGGTTGGTGTCCTAACGTGGCGCAGGGCGGCCATGGGGTGCTAAGGTGGTAGCAGCAGTGGCAGCACAGCATGAGCAGAGGCACACCACCAGCTTGACCTGGAAAGGCGGCAGCCTGGGGCGTGACCGCTTGTGAAGGCGGTAGCAGCAGCAGCAAGAGCAGAGCCACACCACCGACTGAACCTGGGAAAGCGCCAGCCTGAGAGAGAAAGAGACCGCTTGCAGTGGGATGGCCCCGCAGTGATTATGTTGCGCCATGTCTTGTTGCGTGTCTGTGAGTGCAGGACACGTGGACGGCAGCATATGCCTGTGGGACGTGCGGCAGTGCTGGGCAGGCCACAGCCAGCCTCTGGCGGAGGCCAAAGCCCTGTCCTCCCTGGTGCGTGGCTTGGCTGGATTCAGCTTTGAGCTTTGCCCCCTAGCTGGTTCAATGGGAATGAAAACAGGGGTACCGTGCAGCTTGCAGGGGTATCGTGCAGCTTGCCTTGATTGGTTCAAAGGGAATGAGAACAGGGTTGCCGTGCATATGGTGTCGCTGTCTGCCCGCACACGCTGTCGCGCACCCTGCTGCGCCGCAACGCGAAACCAGCACTTGCCAGCACTTGTCTGTGGCCTGCAGGTGATTTGCCTCTCACCTCATACGCGCACCCTGCTGTGCCGCAACGCGAAACCAGTATTTGCCAGCACTTGTCTGTGGCCTACAGGTGATATGCCTCTCACCCACTCGCACCGACAGCCTGCTGCTAGCGGCTTCAAAGGACGGCACCGTGGCGCTGTGGGACTTCCGCATGCAAGCCGTCACCACCACGCTGCGAGCGGCGCGCTTCACGGTGAGGGTTAGGGTTAGGGTTAGGGTTAGGCCCGCGCTTCACGGTGAGGAGGGCTGTGTGTGTCATCACCATCATCATCATCATCATCATCATCATCATCATCATCGCATGGCGTTTGCGACAGGTATCATGATGCTACAGCTTTCTCCACAGGCGATTGCGAGGCAGGCCTCGCCAAGAGAATTCACGCAGCACACCACGTCGCTGTGTAACCCACGCACCCACCTGCCTGTTTGTCGCGGCGTGTCGTCGCTGCTGGTTGCAGCCTGGCACTCAAGGTTCCATGGGGCGGGGCCGCTGCCACATGTCCATGTCCAACGACGGGCGGTGGGTGGCGGCGGGCGCAGCGGACCATGGCGTGTACGTGTGGGACCTGCAGGGTGCACCAGGTGCGTGGTTTTGGCGTGGTGTGACAGTGTAACGTTTGTGCAACTGGAATGGGCTAATCGCCTGCAAGTCACGTCAGGTGGGTAGCTCCTTGCGTTCGCTGCAGCGCTCACTTTGTGAGTCATGACGCCCGCTGCAGAGGTATGAGCAATCATTATCATCATCATTATTGCATGGCGTTCACAACCGGTATGATGCTGCAGCCGTCACAAAAGTCGCCAGGCAGGCCTCGAGCAACCATCAAGGACGTGCCTGTCGTGCCTAACAGTATCTGCGTGCGTGCACCATTGTGCGCAGGCTCCTCGCCATCACTGGGGCGTGGCAGCAGCGCCGCATCCGCCGCCGCTCCGTCCGTGTCGGTGCTGTCGCACCATAGGGATGCGGTGGTGGCCACGGCATGGTCGCCGGACAGCAGCGTGTTGGTGACGGCGGACAAGGCGGGCGTGGTGGCGTTCTGGTCGCTCACGGGCTGGCTCTCTGATTGAGCGACAGGCGGGGGCGGCTCAGGGGGACTTCTTTGTTGAGGCTGTGGCCGGGTGCTGCTATTGCAGCAAGCACTTGGATACATAGCAGTTGCCAGCATGCGGCGTCAATGATTTGCTGCCGCACGCCTTGGAGCGGCTGGATGGAACTCAACCCCCGTACCTTGGTGAATATCGACGTGGTGCAGATCGGGTCCTATACACTGCGCTGCTCATATTACTGCTCAAAAGCCATGGACTGTGTTCGTTGGCTGTGCTAACAATACATGGGCCTTCGCCTTTTGCTGTTTGCATCGCCGACAAATCGGCCAAGGCTTCCGATGCATCGCTTGCAAGGGCATACATGTACGCGCGGGACGCAAGCAGCAAGCAAGCGAAGCGGCTCAGAGCTCGTCGTGTTCCTGCTGCTGATGCGCTTGGTCTTGCGGCTGCTCTGGCTGCTGCTGCTGCTGCTCCTGCCATGCCTCCTGCTGTGCCTGCGGCCACGACGTCACAGGCAAGGTCAGGTTAGCTTACCACGCAGAGCAGCCCAGCCTGGCTACAAACAAAAGGCCCAGTCGTAGACTCTCGCTCGCAGCATCCAGATCCGCTCACCTCTTGCCGTGCCTCCAAGCCTTGCTCCTGCGCCTCCTCCGCTGCCGCCCGCGCACCCTCTGCTGCCTCATCCGTCCCGTGCCCACCCATCCCTTCTCCCTCCCCATCCACCTCCTCATCCAGCTCAAAACCGCTCCCTCCCTCCGGCAGCGGGACGCCTGATGAAGACAGCGTCGCTGGCGGCACAACAAACACCCCCTCCTGCTCCCCCTCCTCCTGCAATTCCTGTTCCTTGTCTTGGAAGCTCAGCCCCTCCGCAGCTAAATCGCCAAGTCCAAGGTCCTCCTCCGTCGCCTCCACCTCCACCTCCACCTCCTCATCTTCATCCTCCAAAAGGGTCGCGTCATGCAGCACCAGCTGAGGCTCTGCCCCTGCTGCCGCGCCGCCCATGCCGCCGCTGCTCTCGGGTGCACGCTCGCTGCTGGCTGATGGCGACGCCTGCTGGGGAGTGGCGGCGGTGGAAGCGGAGGCGCTGGTGGTGGTGGTGGTGGCTGCCTGGTCGCTGAGTTGCTGCTTGGGGTGCGTGCGGTGGTGCGGGGCCCCGGTGGAGGCGGGCACGCAGTGGATGACTCGCAGCTGGTCATCCTGCGAGGCACCCGCAATTGCGTGGGTGGGTGGGTGGGTGGAATGGACCGCACAGTGCTACAAGGTGTGACAAAGCCTGCGGTGCTCGCATCAAGCGCTAGAGCACCCACATCATCATCAAGCGCTAGAGCACCCACATCATCATCAAGCGCTAGAGCACCCACGTCATCATCAAGCGCTAGAGCACCCACATCATCATCAA
>QAXK01000983.1:0-49998 GCA_004335735.1 Chlorella sp. KRBP
AGGCCGCAGGGTGGTAGCTCCTCACACCTTACCCACCCCACCGCAGAATAGAATGAGGCGGACCCATTCCCTACCCATTCCCCAAACACCGGCATCCGACCGTTCCAACAGTTCGTGCGGATCCTACGTGGGTACTCATGCTACAGAGGAACAGGCTCAGTGCTCCAAGGCCACTCGTGCCTATTGCTAGTATGCAGCCGCGTCATTTCATGCGCGCGCGCGCACGCACCACCAAGGCTTGCACGAGCAACAGCGTGCTTCTCGTCTTGGCAAACCAATTTCCCAACAGATCTGTGCCACACTTGGTGAGGTGGGTCGAAGGCTGCTTGGCAGTGAACCCGTGGTGTTGATGGTCACCGCATGCGCGCAGGCGTGCTGGCCATCTCCAATTGGACTTCAACAGGGTCAGAACGGCCAGGCCGCCATCGGTCACACAATTCGGGAGGTGCACTCCTAGCGGCGGTCCACACTGTGACCGCCTTTTCCAAACCATTGAGAGTTTTCTGTCGTGCTCGCTTGCCTTGCGCTGTGGAGCATCTGATACGCCCACTGAGGCGCCAAACCACATGCAAAAAAACAACACACAGGAAGGGTGGGGCAGGGCCTGCCCTCACCCGGGGTTAGGTAACCCCGCAGCTGCTGCAAGTGTGCAAGTCACCACAACCAACACCCAGCGTGTGCTTCACCAAGCCCCGCCCCACACCCCCTCCCTCATCACTGGTGCCGCGCCGACAGCGAACTGCGGTCAAACAAGCCCGCCACCTCAGCAGCCAGGTGCCGGGGCGTGTGCGGCCCACTGCCCCCCGCCCCTCCCAGGCCTCCACCCGCCTGCAGCCCGCTCCCACCATGCAGTTGCTGCGACATGCCTGATCCCTCCACGGCGCCCCCACTCCGGGGTGACGACAGCAGCATGCCCCCGCCACCACCCAGTGCCAGCTCGCCACCAACCAGCTGCCCAGCTAACCCGCCCTGCCCACCCCCCGGCAGTGACTTGGGCGAGGCTCCAGGGTCACTGCCTCCATGCGTGTCGGTGGCGGTGGCGTCACGTGGTGGCGCACCTCCCTCATACCCTCCGCCCTCAAACTGCGCCACCCTGCCCCCCAACTGAGCAGGACTAAGGCCCAGGTGCGAGGGCCCAGCTGCAGCCCCTCCAGCGTAGCGGCCCCCCAAAGGTGCGGCCAGGAGCTCCCTCTTGGTGCCCTGCCCCGCCCCGCCCGCACTACTGCCAAGGGCCTGATGAGGGGAGGCCAGGAGCGCACCCGCCACAGAGGGCTGGCTGAAGGAGGAGGAGAACCTGCCCAGGTGCTGCTGCTGCCCGCCACCTCGCAGCGCCGCACCCAGGGAGATGCTCGCTGCGCCCTGCTGCTGCTGCTGCTGCTCGCTGTCCATGGGTGTCACCTGCCCATCCTCCACGTGCGCCTCAGGGCCCTCCGCGCCCGACCCCTGCCCCGCACCACCCCCCACCACACCAGGCGACCCCGTCCCACCACGCGGCTGACTCGCCTCCCCGCCCGTACCCGTACCCGTACCCGTGCCAGGGCTGGCACCCGCAGTCTGCGTGGTGGTGACACCCGACGCGCGCTGACGCTGCTGCCCGCCGCGGCCGCTGTTTGGCCCCGCCCCCTGCTGCTGCTGCTGGTGGGGGGGGGAGGAGAGAGGCTGCAGCTGCTGGTGCGGCGCAGGCAGGGATGGCGTGTGGGCTCCTGGCGCGGCGGCCCCCGTCACTGACGTGGTGGTGGGTGGGGCGTAGAGCACGCCACGGTACACAGAGTTGCCCACCGTCAAGTTGATGAAGAAGCCATAGTCGAAGCGGTGCGTCACCACACCCTGCACCGGCGCCCCCACCGCCACGTCCTCGGGCGCCACGCCCGGCGTCTCCACGCGCATGGCGGTGAAGGGCGGCGGGGCCGCGTGCGTGCGCGCACCCCCGCTCACGGTGGTGCTCAGGTGCAGCATGGTCTCCAGCGAGGACGCGGGGAGGTGCTGCTGCCCGGCGGAACCCCCCTGCACTCCCACTGGCACGGCTCCCCCGCTCATCACGGGCTGGCCCAGCATCACGCCGTGCGCGCTGCCATACAGCCCCACGGCGGCTTGCTGCACGGGCCCCCCGGCACCCGCCCCCGCCCCCGCCCCGCCGCCCACGTGTAGCAGCTGGTCGTGCATGACCATGTGGTGGGGGCCCACTGCATGCACCTGCTGCTGCTGCTGGTGATGTTGGGGCGCAAGGTGCGAGTGCCCCGCCCCTCCTCCCCCCGCAACAGCCGCAGGCATGCCGCCCCTGTCAATGGCCCGTCGCTTGCCCCCTCCCCCTCCCGCTCCTCCCTGGTGGTGGTGGTGGTGGTGCGCCCCCCCCATGTGGGGCCCGCTGTGGGAGGGAGCAGGGGGCTCGGGGGCGGGTGGGGTGAGCAGGGGGCCCGTGTTGCCGTGCATGTAGACCTGCTCGTAGTGCCTGCATGTGCACGACCAGGGGCAGGTGGGGACAGTTGAGTGTGGAGTGCCAGGTGGGCGTGGCACAGGCTGTGAAGTGCGCGACGAAACGGCGCAGCACAACGCCAACAGGCGCCTCACCAGAGTATCTGGCTGTAGAGCTTGCGCATGGTGAAGCTGCGGCTGGTGAAGGTGGTTGGGAAGTTGAAGGGCGCGCACACGTCTGCCCACTTCTTCTGCAGCACCACGGTGGCCAGGCCGTCGTGCGCCACCACCTGCGCAGCGCGGCAAGCATACGTAGGGTGCAGCAGGGTGTAGGGTGCAGGGTAGGGTAGGGTGCAGCAGGGTAGGGTAAGAGGGTGCAGCAGGACTAGCAAGTGAATACACAGCACTAGCGAGACCAAGATCAAGAACAGCACCGTCCGCCACCCACAACCGCCACCCATCCAGTGCACCTCGTCACCCCGCCTGCGCCACCCCAACAATGCTGCAGCCGCACCTGTCGGTACAGCATCCACAGGTCGAGCTCCTGCCCCCCGACCACGGGCACGCGGAACCGGCTGCCCAGCACCTCGTGCAGCCGCTTGAGCGTGGACGTGAACAGCTCCCGGTCTGACAGCACCGCCGCCTGGGTGGCCTCAGCTGGTGGGTAGCAGGGCGCTCTGTCGTCACCACCGCCCACGGCCCCAAGCGTGGCGCCGCTCGCGCCCCCGCCCCCGCCGCCGCCGCCAGCCATGGCCGTGACGCTGCCCGACACGTTGGAGGGCCCGCTGCTGGTGGGTTGCAGGGCGGCGCGCAGCAGCTGCTGCTGTTGAGGCGTGATGGCGGGAGAGGGCAGCACGGCGCCGGCGGGGTGCCCACCTCCACCACCACCACCGCCGCCATTACCGCCTGCTGTTGCCGTGGCAAAGACCGTGGCCTGGTGTGTGGTGGGGCTCATGACGTGCACCACCTCGAGCCAGTGAGCAGCGGGTGGGGGCGGCGTCACCTTGCCGGTCCCGTTCAAGGCTCCTGCAGCACCACCAACCACCAGGCAAGGGAGCACCACCATCATGCCTGATCGGCCTGTTCTGTGTGTGCGACTGGCTTGTCCATTCAATGATTGAAAGCCCCTCTCCCACTACCTTGGCGCACCAGCCGCCGCCGCATGCAACCAAAAGGCAAGGGCACGGGCCCGTCCGTCCACCATCCCAAAGTGAACTCACCTTCGCTGCTCCCTGCTGCTGGCAGCGCAGCAGCCACCCCGGTGTCCAGCGCCAGGTGCTGGTGGTGCTGGCTGCCTGCTGGCTGGGTGGACCATGGCATGGGCACGGCCGCCCAGTGGTGGGTGCCCTGTATAGGCAGCAGCACGGGGGAGAGCTCCTGCGCGCCAGGTGAGGCAAGGCACAAGAGGACAGGCCGCGCAGGGTTGGTTCACACACTGGTGGCTCAAGCACTGCGTTTGTGCTTCTTCAACACACAGGTATTGCAGCACCAGCAGGGCAGGGCTTACCTGCTGCTGCTGCATCTGCTGCGGCTCCAGCGTCACACGCCACGTGGTGCCGCCTGTGCCCAAGGGGCCGTGGTCGCCCCCTGCGCTGGTGCCCACCGCAGCCAGGTCCAAGGTCAGATGCTGGTGCTGGTGGGGCTGACCCTGCTGCTGCTGCTGCTGCTGCTGCTGGGGGGGACCTGCCTGACTCTGCAGGCCGCCACTGGCATGCGCTGCCAGGCGGCTGCTCAGCCTGCGCGTGAGGTGGCCCCCCTTCCCGCTGCCGTGATTGCGCCCGCTGGTGCCTGCCTCGCCTGACGCCGCCGCACCCGCTGCCGCTGCCGCTGCCGCTGCCGCACCCGCTGCCGCCTCAGGCGCCCAACCATCCGCTGCTGCCGCTGCCGCATCAGGTGCCCAAGCGTCTGCAGCGTTTGGTGCCCCACCTGAGCCTGCACTGGTCAGCGTGGTGGAGGGGCCGGCAGCCGAGATGTGCCCCGCGCTCTGGTGCTTGCCCACGTTGAAGAGGGTGGAGGCCACGGCAGCCGCCTCCTGCTGCTGCGCCTGCAGGAGCATGGCCAGGTGCTGCTGCTGCATGAACTGCACTGCGGGGGAGCCCTTGTTGTTGCCGCCGCCAGTACCTCCGCTATGGCCTGCCACAGGTGTGTCGTGGTCCCCTGCCGCTGCGCCCATCACTGCTTCCCCCAGCCGCCCCGTGGTGTGTGAGGCCTGGCTCCCGTTCTGCTGCGCCTCCCAAGAGGCCTGACCCTGCTGCTGCCGCTGAAGCATGGCCAGCACCTGCTGCTGCTGCTCCTGCTGCTGGGCCAGCAGCATCTGCTGCTGCTGCGTCAGGATGGCGGCCGTGGTGCTGGCCGAGCCGCTCAGCTGCCGCAGCATGGCGGCAATGTGCGTGCTGTCCGCTGCTGCCGTTGCCGCTGACATGTTCAAGCCAGCAGTGGTGTCGGGTGCCGCACCCGGCGAGGACAGGCCTGTTCCAAAGGGCTCTGTGAGGCCAGACATGCCGCCCGTGGCGATCAGCAGGTCCAGCGCCTCGCCCATGACGCCGCTGCTGCGCGCTGCCGCTCCCGGTGCTGCTGCTGCTGCTGCCTGGGTCCTGGCTCCTGCTGTGGCGTCGTTGCTGGCCAGCTCCTGTGTCGCTCAGAGGCTGCCTCGCCCTCCTGCGCCGGCGCCACGGCACGTGATGCAGGCTCGCGACGCGGAGCGGAGGAGTCAGTGGCACACTGACGCCAGAGCTCACCCCCAGCATCGCGCACTGAGCATCGCCCATGCCTGCACGATGCTCCTGCTGCTCTGGTGCTCAGGTAGTCAATGTCGGCCGAGAGCACGCTCGCATCCCTGTCTCACTGTTTAGCCATAGGTGCAGCTTGCCTTCACGAGCGTGCACGCGCGCACCTGAATGCGCCACCGTTCGGATGCCACTGGAGAGAAAAGATCTTCAGCTGCAGACGAAAGTCCTACAGGAGCGAGCCCCTTGCCCGTAGTGCGCTTACTGAGGCATCGTGGCGATTCGTGCTGCTCTTTCTGCTCTGGTTCTCTCGTTCGCAAGCCCGTGGATGATTTGGGGCGCCGTCGGCTGCTGCTCGTCAAGCTGGCTCACCGCGCACGAGCTGCTGCATCACGCTCTCCTCTTCGTGCTCTCGGCGTTCAGTGCTCGCTGGCTGATCGGCAGGAGGGCAGCGTCTTTGCAGCAGGAGGAGGATGGCGAGCACGCAGCTATTTGAAGACATCTTCGAGGTGCAGGCCAAGGATCCTGACGGCAAGAAGTTCGACACAGGTGAGCCCATGAGGCGGCAGGGGGGCAGGGGTCGAACGTGCGGGGCCGCCCGCGCCACCATCAACGCCTCCAGCGCTTGGCCCCTGCCCTGCAGTGTCACGGTACCAGTGTAGAAGTGAGCTCTACGAGTGCGACCTGACGCTGGACGTCAACGTGGAGGTGTACCCGCTGGAGGTGCGCGGAGCCGGGGACAGCAGGGGCAGCAAGGGAGCAGCAGCAAGCCACCTGCAGCGTGGCAGATAACCCTGTGGGGCTCTCTGGTGACGGCGCCAACTGCAGGCGCAGCAGCGCGGCAGCGGCAGAACTCGCCGCCAGCAGCGGTGCTGTGGGTGCTGCCCCTCTCTTATAGCCGAGTGGCCTCATGCATGACGTCGCAGGTGGGCCAGAAATACCTGGTGGCGCTGGCCAGCACGCTCAATACGGATGGGAGCACAAGTTCAACCAAGTTTGACGCGGTGAGCGCACCAGCATGGAGGCCAGCGAGGCCTCGTGCCTCGGCCCTGCAGCGCTCGGGGACGGCAGCGATGGAGGACAAGGAATGGCTCCAGGCGCGCACGTCAGCGTGTGGCTATGGCCGCCCGGCTGCCCCTGCCCCTGGCCCTGCAGGCATTGCGGTCCTGGCGTGGCGGGTGCACCTAGAAAGCACTCTGGCCTCACCAGACCGCCTGGCAGTGCACGACCACCTCCTCACTCCATGCCTTCCCACTCCATGCTCTGCCCAACATGCAGTCATTCCCCGGGTTCAGCAACAAGCCCACATTGATGGACCGGTACGATTACGTCATGTACGGCAAGGTGCGCTTAGCAGGAAGCGGCTTGCGTGCGCGCCTGCGGCATGCACCCAGCATGCAGCCAATGAGCTACAGCGGGCGCTAGGTTGGGTGTCGTCCGCACCTCGGTGATCACTGCCCGGCGGCTCGACCCCAGTGGGCCGCGAGGCATGAGCATGTGTAGCTGGTGCCCGCCAATGCCCCACCCCTTGTGCATTTGTATGTGTGTGGCCTGCAGGTGTACAAGTACAAGGACGTGCACGCGGGTGGGCAAGTGCGCGTCGAGGTGTACATCAGCTACGGCGGGCTACTGATGCTGCTGGCTGGGGACCCCAAGAAGCTCCAAGACCTCGAAGTGGACGCCAACGTCTACCTGCTCGTGCGCAAGGTGTAATGTCTCCGTGGCCCTGATGTCGCCATGCAAGTGGCCTCCCCCTCGAGCAGCCTGCGAGCCTCAGGACGTGGCGAAGGACAGGATTGACAGCACTGGAGAGCGTTCTTTGCACTACGCTGCCCAGAGGTGCGCGCTTGGGGCTCGCGCAGCGGGGTGGATGCTCGGGCGCAGGCGCGCGTGGCGAGCGGGCAGCGCGCCAATCTGTGGCGAACGTGAGCTACTGACCTTGTTGCACGCTCTGGCATGCCGCGCAGGCTGAAGGGACGCATCTCGCGTGCGGTTTGACGGCCTGCCGTAGATGGCGTCGTAAGCGCGAGCGGAAGCAAGCCGCATGGCGCACTACGGGGACCACGCGGGTGGTCCTCAGGGCAGCGGTCCCTCCGCCAGCCCCTCGGTGTGGGACTCGCTGCACGGCATCCTGGGCGAGGCGCCCAGTCGCGCAGCTACAGCACGCGGACGAGACGAAGGCAGCGCGGCGCCCTCGCAGCAGGACTACTACCAGCAGCAGCACTACCAGCAGCAGCAGGATCACCACTACGCCGACGATCCATACGACCCGCAGCAGCAATGGGGCGTGAGGACCGCGCCCGACCCCCACGCAACAGCAACTGCACCAGGCTCTGCAGTGGGAGGCGGGGCGGACGATGACGACGCCTGGAATGACTTCAACCAGAGTGAGTAGGCCGTTGTGGTGGGATGGCGCATCCGCCGGTCCGTGCATGCAATGTTGACCGTGCCGCTGGCGGCATCACGCCACTGCCGCCATTGGTTACGCAGAACGCCTCAAGGCGGAGCAGGAGGAGCATGACGGCCTCATTGCAGGCGAGACGTTTGCGCTGCGCCCCAAGCGCGTGGGCACAGCGCGCAGCAAAAAGTCGCTGGTGGAGGAGCTGGAGGAGCAGACGGCGGCAGACGCCGTGGCCGACCAGATGCGCGTAGCTGAGACAGCTGACCTGACCAAGCAGCCCAAGAAGAGCGCGCTCAAGGGCGGGGGCCGCCTGGGTGGCGGCATGACGGGCGACGGGGCAGCCAGCACCCCGGGGGGCAAGGACAAGGACGGCACCAGGAACCTGGCAGACATGTTCAAGATCATCGTAAGTTTGATGATGTGCAGGCCTTGTCAGAACAGCAGGCGCTGGCTGGTGTGCATCGTGCAGGTGGGGCAAGGACAGCGTCCTCAGCACCACATGTGCGTGCCGCCACGCCGCTGCCATGCCTCGCAGATGCCCAACTTGTCGACCAACGGGTGGGACGCCCTGGTGCACCAGGTGGTGTGGAAGGTGGGGCGGCACTTTGGCTTCCAGGCCTTCAACGTCAACCCGCGCACCAAGGAGCTGGTGCGTGCGCGGCACGGGTGGTGGTGCAGCACAGCGCACAAGGAGGAGTGCGCAGTGCAGGTGCAAGAGTGTGACGGTGCCGCTGCTGGTGTGCTGCCCCCACGCACGCAGGCTGTCCAGGAGCATGTGCCCGCCTCCATCTTCATCGCTGGCGACCACCTCAGCACCCTGCTGTGCAAGCAGGCATACATCCGCCGGCCAGAGGGGGGCGAGGCGGATGAGGAGCGGTTTGCCAAGGCGCTGTCGGAGCTGCACGCCACCATCTTCCACACGTATGAGAGCTACTGGTGTGACCTGGTGGGACTACCCTGGCGCACCAGCATTGCACAACAGGTGCGCACACGCACTGGGGCCCAGGGGTCAGGTGCAAGCAGGAGATGGGAGGCAGCTCATCACGTGCAGCGTGCAGGCGCGGTGATGGCGGAGCAGGTGCTCTCACAGTGGGTGGCGTGGCGCTCCTGTACCTGTGTGCGCGCGTGCAGGTGCTGCTCGAGTACTCGTACTCTGACCCTCGCGTGATGCACGGGCTGCTGTGCGAGCTGGCGCTGTGGTTCCTCATCTACACGGAGAGCAGCAGCATGCGCCACACGCCAGAGCTCATGTGGTTCATCTTTTGGTGCATGAGCAGCTCCTTCGTCATGTCGGACTTTTGGCAGCGCGACCTCCCGGAGATTGAGCCAAGTGCGTGCAGCGCGACGGGTGCTGCCACGGGCGCACAGGGACACAGGGGAATGCCTAGCTGCACAGGCGCTGACCCAGTGCACTGCACGTGGTGTGTGTGTGGTGTGCGCGCAGACATGCGTGACCGTCGCATTGAGCTGCGCAACCTGCACCAGAAGCTGATTGGGGAGGTGCAGGCGCAGCTGCAGATGTACCCGCGCCGCACGCGCCCCGAGGACTGCGGCCGCATCAGCACCATCATCACGCGGCTGCAGGACACCGAGGTGCCGGACGAGGACTTTGCCTTGCTGGGCGACATCATTGCCTTTGGGGACGGAGGCTTCTACTGCGACCGCATCGTCACGCCCATCTTTGACGTCTTTGCCTACGAGGTGAGCACGGGTGGGGTCGTAGGGAGCAGGGCCAGCAACGCCCTGGGACTGGCAGGCGTACGGTGGTGGGACGCCACCATGTGAGCACAAGTAGAACATGGGACTGGCAGGCTGGTGGTGGGGGCAAGTGGCACGTGCACCCAAACCATGCGCTCCCCTGTGTTGCCTGCAGGTTGACCACCTGAGCAACTTGGGCGTGGACGTGGCGCACCGCCTGGGGTACGACGACTTCAACGAGTCCATGTGCTGCAGGGTCATTGTGCAAGGTGAGGGAGGGAAGCACCTCGGCGGGCTGGCTGGCGCCCCTCAGCGTGTAGCAGTGTTGAGAGCACTGCAGTATAGCATGGCGAGGTGTGCTTGATCACCACCATGATGCGTGCATGCAGAGACGCTGCGTGAGCTGCGTGTCAAGCCCGACCAGATCCGCCTGGCCACCATCAACGACGCCTACGTGTCTCTGACCAACCTCGGGTTTGGCAAGGGCGCGGCCATGAGCACCTTTGAGGCGGGTGTGGCCTCAGAGTTCTGGCACACCAAGGTGTTTGTCAAGACGTACCGTGAGCGCCGCACGTGGGCCGCCGTCTACCGCGCCTACTTCCGCGTCTGGTGCTTCCACCTGGTGGCGTACCAGTTCCTGCAAGTGCTGGCCTTCACCGGCTGGGACTGGCGCGCGCTCAGCTCGTGCATCGTCACGCACGTGGTGCTCAAGTCCTTTGAGCGATTCTGCAACTGGTTCATGACCAACGAGCCGCCCGAGCCGCTCAACACCACGCTCTCAAAGGTCTTCACCACCAAGGGACGCTACCGCATGAGCCAGGCCGGGCTCAGGGCCATTGCACGCATGAACAAGGTGCGCCGCGGTGTGCTGTGCTGTGCGGTCTCATTATGCGCCATTATGCGCCCCAGGTGCCAAGGCTGTGCTGACACCACCACCACCACCACCATGTGTGTGCACGTTGCGCTCCGCAGATCACCCAGACGGACAACTTTGTGGCGCGCAACGTGACGGAGTTCAACACTGGTGGCACGCTGCGTGTGGCCCGGCGACAGCACCCGCTGGAGGGGCGCCCCGTGGGCGGCGTCATTGGCTTCCTCGAGTGGATGCTGCTGGCGCTCATCGTGCTCACCTGGTACATCCTGCAGTTCTACCAGTGGGCCTACCGCGCGCAGCTGCGCATGTGGTGGCCGGTCTTTGCCGGCTCGTGGATCGGCGTGCACCTCATCCACTGGGTGCTGACAGTGCGCGACGGCTACATGGTCAGCCTCACGCACATGCTGCGCATGCCGCGCTTCTTCAAGGCCAGCAGCCCGCGCGGCGACCCTGAGAGCTGGCTGGCGGGACCCATGCACATGAAGTGGAAGCTCTTTTGGACCAACGCGCTCTTCTGGGGCGTGGTGTTCGCCATGAAGCTGCCCTTCGACTACTTCGTCTTGGCCAAGCCAGTGGTGCAGCCGCTCATCATCGTCAACCAGCGCAACTACCTGCAGTGCCAGGGAGCATGGTGCGTGCGGGGTGTGGGAGCGCGGGTGCAGTGAGCGGCTCTATTGGGGCACCAGGGCGCTGGGTGCTGGATGCTTTACTCCTCACTAATCTGTTGTGTCCTGTGCGCTGCTCCCAATGAGTGTGCCCGCAGGTACTTCAGCGTGCAAATAGGCGACCGTGCTGTGGGCATCCTGCCGTGCATCGGTGGCGACTGGCTGCTCATGGCGGGGCGCATCTGCCCCTTCATCGTCATTGTGTTCATGGACACGTCCCTCTTTTACCAAATCACCATCACCATCTTCGGCATCATCAGGTGAGGCTCCAGTGCAGGCAGCCGCAATCGCCGCCTGGGCAGCAGCCTTGGCAACCCAACCACGCATGCATCCCCCCATCAAGCCGCCCGCCCCCTTGTCTTGCCCCGCCCTCCCACCCACCCGCAGAGGTCTGTTTGCCCTGGACCTTGGTGTGCTCACGTCGTGGGACGAGGTGGTCAAGGAGTTTTACCGCGCGCCGGCGCGCTGGTGGCACAAGTGCATGAGCGAGCTGGGCAACGACAACCAGCTCAACCAGCTCAAGCAGTCCATGTTCATCGAGGACGCGGCCACGGGCGGGCACGTGCAGGTGACGGACGGGCTCATGTTCAAGAAGACGGTGCTCACGCCCGAGGAGATCCACGGCAAGAAGGTGCACTTCAACGGGCGCACGCGCGGCGGGACGGCGGCGCCCGGCGGCGGTGGTGGCGGCGGCGGCAACGACGCGCCCAAGCGCGCCGACAGCGTGGTCGACTCGATGGGCCAGAACCTGCTCGGGCGCATGCTCGGTGCCGGCGGCAACAAGCCCAAGGGCGGCGCGCTGCTTCCCAGCAGCACCAACCGCACCATGGCGTCCGGCGCCAAGCAGGACTTTGCCGCCCGCAAGAAGAAGGAAGACGAGCGGCTCAAGGAGCAGCAGGCCAAGCTGGCCGCCAAGCGCGCCGCCATCGCCGCGGGGCTGGATGGCACGGACGCGTCCATCACGGCGGGCAACGAGAGCCGCAACGGCGCCGCCATGCAGAAGCTCATGTCCCGGCGCGACGGCGCCGCCACGCCAGCGCCGCCGGAGCCGGAAGAGGAGGCCCCTCCACAGGCCACCGGCGTCAAGGTGCGTGCGTCCGACAAGCGCACAAGAGAAGAGCCCTGTCAGTGGCCCCGTCTCTCCACTGCTGCAGCCAGCAAAGCTGACGTGTTGACAAGTGCTCGTCGTGTCGTGCTGTGCGCAGGGCATGCTGAACAAGCTGCTCTCCACGCGTCCGGCCAGCGGCGCCATTGACGCCGTGGACAAGCTGACCCAGGACGCCAAGCGCAGCGCTCAGATGCGCAAGCTCATGAGCACCAAGTCAGCCGTTGGCGGTGGTGGGGCGGGCGGAGGCCCATCGGGCCCAGGTGGGCTGACGGCCGCTCCGTCCATGAAGAAGGTGGAGCTCAAGGTGGCCCAGGCCGCCAAGCCCAAGCCGAGCATCATCCCCGAGGAGGGCAATGAGGAGGGTGAGGAGGGCGATGAGGGCAGCTCCTCCCGGCCTGACAGTGCACAGGGCAAGAAGAAGTCACCCAGCGTGATGGGGCGCCTCACCACCCTGCTGCGCGGCGGTGGCGGCGGCACGGACAGCGGAGCCAGTGAGGACGATGTTGACAAGATGGCGCGGGGCGCGCGCATGGCGGCACGCAGCGTCAAGGAAGGGCGGGGTGCACCCTCGGGCGGCAAGGTGACGCTGCCCTCGATGCAGAACCCAGCCGCCATGGTGCCGGCGCTTCAGCCAGCCGGCAGCAGCGGTGGTGGCGTGAGCATTGGCGCGTCACCATCCGGGCGCAAGAAGAAGACGGGCGGGCGCGGCGTCAAGTTCAACGATGAGGAGGAGCCAGCGGCAGCAGCACCACCGCCGCCGCCTCCCCCTCCGCCAGCTGACGACCAGCATGAGGACGAGGACGCCTTCTTCAGCCACAGACCCGCCACCGCCAAGCACCTGCGCGCTCCCTCAGCCGTGGAGGTGCCCACGGACGAGCTGCCCATGGCGGACGAGTCCTACTCCCCCACCGTGGCGCCGCGCGGCCCAGGGGGCCCTGTGGCTGAGGCCACCGCTGATGAGGACGAGGAGGAGGAGGGTGGGCGGTGGGCGCCCCTTGCGTCCGCCAACAGCGTGGTGCGTGCGCCTCCCGAGATCTCAGCAGACAGCGAGGTGGAGAGCAGTGGTCCCAGCGGCGTGTCCACACTACCAATGTCCCGGTCCGCCAACCTGTCGGCAGTGCCCTGGGCGCGCGCGGGCAGCAGCAACGCTCACAGGCAGCGTCGCGCTGCTGGCCCTGTGGCAGAGGGTGAGGCCTCCAGCGGCGAGGATGAGGGGGGTGATGAGGACGAGGAGGAGCAAGAGGGGGAGCAGGAGGGTCAGCTGCAGATGGTGGGGTCCTCATGGTGGGAGCCAGCAGACCAGATGGGCCACCTGCAGGCGCCCCAGCAGGGCCGGGTGACCACCCGCCTCACCAAGGCAGAGAAGCGCCGCACGCGCCGCGCGGACGGCACGCCGCAGGCGCCCGCGGACCGCCACAAGAGCAGAGCCGGTGCCAGCTTCATGCCGTTTGACGGGCTGGGCCCTGCGGCCGCCTGGTGGGGCACCATGGGCGTGCTGCAGCAGCCTGAGGAGAGCGCTTGGCTGGCCTCAGTGCACCAGGGCTCCACGCAGGATGAGGACGAGGATCAGCCGCGCACCAGCAGCAACGGCATGCTGCACGAGCAGGACAGCGTGTCAATGACCATCCTGCCTTCGGGCCGCCTGGCTGCCGCCAGCCGCCTCGCCTTGCGCACCTACCCTGCGCCCCATCACGCCTCGGGCCCAGTGGCGGAGGGCGCGCAGAGCGACTTGGCGTCTTGGCTCACGGGTGGAGGGGGCGGCGGCGACGTGGGCAACAGCACCGAGAGCCGCTCGGGTGGCGCGGGCGTGGTGCCTCTGCCGCCCATCCGCAGCGGGCACCCCTCGCAGAGCGGGGTGTTCGATTCGGACAGCAAGATGAGTCCGCTGGGGCGCAACCCCGCGCGGCCCTTGGAGACGGAGCTCGATGAGGTGTTCGGACGGCCGATCGAGTCGCGCCCCGGCAGCGGCGAAGGGGCCCTGCCACGCGCAGGCGGCGGCGCGGTCACCACGCTGCCACCCATCCACCACCCACACGCCATTCCCCCCTCACGCGGCGCCACGCAGCCCAACGGCGACGAGTCGGCCACGCCAAACTCCTACCTCACGTCGCTCAACGGTGGAGGCAGCCTCTTCGGCGACACCGGAGTGAGCTCATGCTTAGCAGGCCGTGCGCATTTGTCTTGCCCTGCGGGGAGCGAGCACGCCGATCGATCAAACGAATTCGCTCTGTCGCTGCACCGTGTGCTGCCTCGTCGCAGACGCCGCAGAGCGCGCGGGCGCCGATCAAGTCGGCCATGACCAAGAAGGAGCGGAAGGCCGCGCGGTTCGCCGCCGACGCTCAGGACGAGGGGGAGGACCCGCTCGACGGCTTTGAGCGCCTCATCGACAGCATGCCTGCCATGTCCCCTGGCAAGCAGGTGAGCGCCCCGCTTGCTGCTCTCCTTGGCAACCAGGAGCCTTCCACCTCACCTCACCTCACCGCCTGACGCCTGACTTGGTGGTTGATGTCGTTGACACGATGCGCACAGGAGCCTGGAGGTGCTGCGGGCGGCAAGAAGGGCGCGCAGGGCGAGGATGAGAACGAGGCGCTGCTGGGCCGCTTCCTGTCCAAGTTCAACATGTGGAAGAAGAAGGACCAGGAAGTTATCAAGCCTGCAAAGGTGACCAACGGGCAACAAGCGTCTGAATGCGGGATTGCATTGTCTTGGCGGCTGCCTTCCACTTGCACATGACATGACTGCGCCCGCCATCATGTGTGCACGAGCGCCACACCTGTGACTCTGGTGCCCTGCGTGTGTGCAGTCCTCCTCGTCGGCGCTCCAGCTACCCAGCCTCAAGGTGCTCACCAAGGCCCTGCCCCCCAAGGACGGCGGCGCGCCCGGTGGCCACGGGCCCCCAGGAGGACAGGGTGGCGGGCTGGACGCTGAGGACCTGGAGATTGACGACGTGCACTACCAGATGATGATGTGGAACGCCTTTGCCAACGCCTGGGACGAGGTGGTGGATGACGTGCGCATGTCGGACCTCATCTCGGATAAGGAGGTGCGCGATCGCCGCAGTGACTACGAGCCTTCTGGAGCTTGCAGGTGTAAGCGTGGTCATGTAGCTGGAGCAGCAGTAGCAGCAGCGGACGTTGTGTTACTACCGTGTTGTCCCTGCGTGCAGGTCGGCATGCTCAAGTTTGTGCGCCTGGACTTGGGCAGCCGCCTGTACGGCCTCAGGCCCATCCTGCTGCCCACCTTCTTCTATGCCGGCCAAGTGCGCAAGGTCGTCGACACGGGTGCGTGCTGCTGGCACACGCCATGCACTGACCACGTGGCAGCCAAGGAGGGGAGCTGACGGCGCTGTCATGTTGCTGTGTGCACATCACACCGCAGGCCAAGTGAGCACTGCCCAGATCATGGTGCTCAATGAGCTGCGCGTGCTGAGCGTGTGGCTGGGCTGCCAGATCGGCCTGCTGTCGGGCAAGCACGCGCACGTCATCACCTCGGCGCCCTTCTTCTCCTCAAACATCAACGTCAAGCACGCGCTGCACCGCAAGAAGTGAGTGCACTTGCTGACCAGCCTGCACGCTGTTGGCTGCTCAGCACCTGCCAGCAGCAGGTCGGCTCAGCCTGTAGATCACCTCGGACTCACCATAGCACTGCCTGCTCCCCGCTTGCAGGTTCTACACGGCTGGCGTCAAGCTGATTGAGTTGCTTGAGGACATGTGCAGCCGGCAGGAGGTGCCCTTTGACATGCGCGAGTTTGCCGAGCACCTCTTCACCATCTTTACGTCCATCGAGGCCGAGTGCTTTGCCATCTGCAAGGCGCACCAGCGCAAGCGCTGCACCGACGACGAGTTCGAGCTCAGTACCATTCTGCTGGAGGTGGTGCAGGAGATGAAGCACGAGGTGAGCCTTCTGATGGACGGTGGGATCAGCTGCCTCATGAGCGTGGCGCCTCTCGAGGACTACCTCACATTGGCTTTTGCTCTCACCTGCTACCCACAATGTAGATCAGCAAGGACGCGGACCGGCTCAAGGTGATCTTCAAGAACGCCCTGTCCACCAGCGCCACGGCCAACTTCAAGGAGCTGCTGCGCGTGGTGCGCGTCATCAAGCGCATGCTCATCGCCACGGTGGCCGAGGCCACGCCTACGGGCGAGGAGGCGCAGCGCGCGCTGGGCTTCTTCATCAACTCGCTCAGCCACCCCAGCCTGGACCGGCCCACCAGCCTGGACAAGATGTGGAGCTGGACCATCCTCACGCCCCTGTACGAGGAGGATGTGCTGTACCCGCTAGAGGGAACCGCGCTAGCAAAGGAGGTGCGTTAGCAACTCTGTCGTCATGACGCAAGCTCCAGCTGCAGCTGCTTCATAAACGCGCCTCCGCCTGCTGGTGCGCAGCTGTCCTCACCCTGGTGCTGCTTGTGTGTCGACCTGCTCTGTACCTCTTGTCCACAGATGGGCCTGAAGAAGAAGAAGCTGACTGACCTGCTGACCGAGGGTGACGACTCCATCAGCCTCATGAGCTACCTCAAGAGCACCTTCCCCGACGAGTGGAACAACTTCAAGGAGCGCATGAAGACGCAGGTGCCAGACATTGACGTCAAGGAGCTCAGCGAACTCGACTTTGCGCCCAGTGAGTACAGGGTGGTGCACTGCGTGATCATTGGGGCCAGGGGAATTCTCGGGACAGTGCACTTGCGTGTCGGTTGTGGCAACGCAGCCCTCTCGTGCGTGCCCCCAGTGACCTAGCTCACACGCACGCGTCCTGTACGCTCCCTGTCGTGCGCTTGCAGACCAATGGCTGTACGACTACCGCATGGAGCTGCAGCTGTGGGCGTCGTGCCGCGGTCAGCTGCTGGGGCGCACGGTCAGCGGCATGATGCGCAACGAAAAGGCGCTGCGTGTGCTGGCCAAGCTGGAGCACCCGCGGCCCCCGGACATGTCTGACCTTGCCTACCACCGGTGGATGGACCGGCTCGTCACGTCCAAGTTCGAGATGGTCATCACGCCGCAGACGTACGGGAAGAACAGGGACTCCAAGGACGTCAGGCTCAAGTGCGTGACGAACGAGGGAAAGGTGCACGCTGCCGTCATGGCTTTTGCCGCCAATCACGGTGGCGAATGCTCCGGCACACTTGCAGGTGGCTGTCCAAGTCGATCGACTTGCTGCTGCAGCGGTACCCCAAGTGCCTTAAGGCCGCCTTCCTAGAAAAGGCAGACATCGACGGGATGGGCATCACCGAGTTCTCCGTCTGCATCAAGGTGTGGAGGGGTGACGCCACGCGCCCGTCCCATCAGCTGCCGTCACCACCTTGCCACCTCACCTCACAGCGCGCCATCCTACTTTCACACTTGTGTGCAGGGTCGTGACCCGGAGGACCTGAACCAGTTGCCGCACCTGGAGGACCAGCCGGTGTACGAGGTGTACCGCGTGCGGCTGCCGCAGAACAAGTACTCTGTGCGCGGCGTCATCCTGGGAGAGGGCAAGCCCGAGAACCAGAACCACGCCACCATCTTCGCGCACCACGAGGGCATCCAGGCCATCGACATGAACCAGTGAGTGTGCGTCGCGGGGCAGGGGCCGCGCAGGCTGCGGGGGCTGCGACGGCTGCCTGAGCGGGGCCGGGCTCTCCCCACCGCCACACACTGACCGAGAGCGTCGCTGCTGTGCTCGCTGCGCGCTCGTCCCTCCTTCCGCACAGGGACGGCTACCTGTGCGAGTGGCTCAAGTTCCGCAATCTGCTTGCCGAGCTGCAGCCCTCTTCACGCGGCGACTTTTACCTCTTCGCCAACGACGACGAGGAGCACATCCTCAACGCCGAGCTGACGGGCGCCGAGGTGATGTGCATCGTGCGCAAGCGCATGGCCGGCTGCGTGCAGACGGCGCTGGTGGGCTTCCGCGAGTACATCTTCTCCGAGGCGGCCGGCGCTCTGGGCCGCTTCGCCGCGGCGACCGAGTACGCCTTCGGCACCATCTCGCAGCGCACCATGACGCACCCGGCGCGCGTGAGGCTGCACTACGGCCACCCCGACTTGTTCAACAAGCTCTTTGTCATGACCAAGGGCGGCATCTCCAAGGCTACGCGCCTGCTGCACCTGACGGAGGACGTCTTTTGCGGCTGCAACCACACGCTGCGCGGGGCGCGCATCCGCTACAAGGAGTACATCAGCTGCGGCAAGGGGCGCGACATGGGCTTCGACTCAATCAACGGCTTCAACTTCAAGATTGCCGGCGGCGGCGGCGAGTGGGCCATCAGTCGGGAGAGCTTCCGCATGGGCACGCGCCTGGACTTTTTCCGCCTCTTCGCCTTCTACCACGCGGCCGTGGGCTTCTACATCAACAGCTGGTTCACCTACCTCGCCGTGTACCTCAACGTCTACGCGCTGCTGCTCTTCGCCTGGGCCCAGGCCACCGAGATCCAGGCCGACAACGTGCAGCGCGTCTACAACGTGCAGCAGGTGCTGCAGCTCGGCACGCTCGCGCTCATCCCCTACGCCGGGCAGCTCATGCTCGAGAACGGCGTCATCAAGACCGCCATCACGCTCTTCCAGCAGATCGCCACCGGCTCGCTGCTCTTCTACACGTTCCAGCAGCAGACGGTCGCCGCGTCCTTCTCCACCGACATGACGTACGGATCCGGCAAGTACGTCGGAACTGGTCGTGGCTTCAACATCCAGTCCCTCGAGTTCGTCAAGATCTTCACCCTCTACGCGCGATCGTGAGTAGCCAGCGTGGCGCTTGGCCCCTCGGCGAGCGCAGCCTGCGACGTGCGCGGGCACCAGTTGCGACGTGTGCGCTCTACCTGGCTGGTTGCCCACCGCTCGCAGGCACCTGTACATGGGCTTCGAGCTGCTGTTCGCGCTCTCCACGCTATATATTGTGCGCGACTGCGCCGACTGCAACTACGGCGCGCTCACCTGGTCGTCCTGGCTGCTGGCCTGCACGCTGCTCTTTGCCCCGCTCTGGTTCAACCCCTTCTCATTCGACATGCAGAAGGTAATTGTCGGGCGCGCACTGCCACGAATGCAGTGGTGGCATGCTGCCTTTTGCTTTGCTGGCCTTGCCCTTAACGCATTGTGCATTGTGCATTGTCGGCGTGTGCACGCAGGTGAGCGGCAACTACCTGTCGTGGCGGCGCTGGATGGACGGCGACGTGGACTACACCACGGGAAGCAACTGGTACACCTGGAACACGGTGCAGCTGGAGAAGATCCGCAACGACGGCGGCAACAACACGGACGAGTGGCTCAACATCGTGGGCGCCTTCCTCAGCACGGCGCCCTACGTGCTCATGACGCTGGGCAGCGCCTCGCGCATTGACACGTGCCTGGACCTGTTTGGCTGGTACGACAGCAAGACGGGAGAGTACGAGCCCATGTGCAACCGCTACGTCATCTTCTTCATCGCCACGGCTGCCATCTGGCTGCTGGTCTATGTGACCATTGTGCTGCGCCAGCGGTGGCTGGACCTGGCCAACCACAAGTCGTGGAGGATCTACACGTGGCTCGTCTCCATCGGCCTCATGGTCTTCACCATTGGCTTCCTGGTCGGCCTCCAACGCTTCATGAAGGGTGCGTGGGCAAGGACAAAAGTGGCCCATTTCAACGCGCGCCAGTCTGCTTGTGCGCGCGCTGTGGCAAGGACCCATATAAAGCTAACATGTGCTTGAGCTCACCTGTGCGTTGAACGGTTGCTTGGATGCGCTTGCAGGCAAGGCCATTGACGTCATGTTCATCGTGCTGTACGCCAACTTCAACCTCCTCATCTCCTTCCACAAGGTGGTGACGCCGTGGTTCAGCCAGAACAACACGATGCGCGCCTTTTCCGACTGGTTCTTCTACTCCATCGACTCGCTCATCGGCTACATCATGTTCATCCTCATGGCGCTGCTCTCCTTCATCGGCATCGTCGGCGTGCTGCAGATGAAGCTGCTCTTCAACGACACCTTCTCGGAGCAGGTGAGCATGACAAGGCTTCTGACCACAACTGGCTGGCACCCGTGGGCAGGCGGGTCCTTGCAGCTGCTGCGCGTGCGTGTGGGCAGGCAACCCTAGACCCGCTCTGCGCTCCGGTGCGGTGCCCCCCAACAATGTGCAGGTCAAGCATGCCAAGATTGGACGCGCCATGAAGGAGCAGAAGGTGGGCTTCGACGCCTCCAAGGGCGCCGGCCCGCAAGGACCGCCGGGCAGCGCCATGCAGCGCCCCGGCACGGGCCACTCGGCCGCTTCGGGCGCCACGGCCTTCACCATGCGCTCCATGGTGCAGTCTGAGCACCGCTACATGTAAAGATGCTGATCTCCTGCTCTGAAACTGAAGCATTCTGCATCTGTCTGAGAAGTTTGAACTTATAACGGCAAGATCACCAAGGACGCGCAGAGAACAGACGCAAGAGTACAGCAGGTCGACCAGCACCCGCACCTGCTATTCTCAAGCTCGTCACGACGCTCGCGCAATCATCATCATGGCTCGCGGCGCAACCATCCTGGCGCTGGTGGCCCTGACCGCGCTCGTTGCGGCACCAGGTAAGGCATCGATAGTGCTGGAGGGCTCCATCTCTGGCGTGATGCGTGTGTGTTCTTGCGCACTGGCGCCAGCGCCCACCCCCCGGAGGTGGCGTCGAGCGGGCCAGACGGAGCAAGGAAGGACGCAGGGACCGCAGGGCGACGTGGAACCAGCAGTCTGCAGCCTTACGCAGCGGTTGATCACGCTCCAAGGGGACGGGGGGAGCGGAGGAGGCCGCGGATCCGGCTCGCGCTTCAACGTCAATGCGGGCGCCTCGCTCCAGCAGTGCACGGCGTAGAGCAGCACGCTCTAGGAATCGTGCCTGCGATCTCAGCTGGGATCGAGTAGCCTGACTAGCGTAGCCTGACTCTCGAAAGCTTGCACCTTCCGGCTGGCTCAGGGAATGAGGCGCCAAGACGGCCAGACGGGAGCAGAACCTGGACCACCAGGCCCAGCAGGTGCAACGGCAGCTGGCTTGCGCATTGGTGCCGTGTGTGCTGAGCGCAGCTGTCCAGGGGCAGAACGCGCTGGCCGAGATCGGCGCCATCCTGAGCAAGGACCCCCGCTTCTCCACAGCTCTGCAGCTCATCACCACACCCAGTGAGCCACTCCTGAACAGATGCACTGGCTATGCCTGGCACTGGCAATGGGGTGATCACCCATGGGGGGCACCACGAGCGCCCATCGACGACTCGGGCCTTAATGCGTGCGCGCGTGTTGCAACACGTTTGCAGGGGTGGTGTCCCTGGTCACTCCCATCCTCAACAGCGGCGCCAAGACCACGGTCTTGCTGCCAACCGTGGACGTGAGTAGCTGTAGTCGCTGTAGCCGCTGCAGTAGCTGTAGTTGCCGCAATTGCAACTGTTGCGGACTGGCAACGCAAGCAGAGAAACATAAATCCACGCCCATGATGCTTCGCAGGCCTTTGACCGGGTCTTCCACGACTTTTCCAAGTTTGTGCCAGGGTTCAACCTCACCACCTTCCTGTCGCTCAAGAACGTGAGTGCTTGCGGCAAGACAAATGTGCTCCAACCTGCCCACCAAGGGCTTGCAGCACACACCATGCCCACAGACCATCGCATTGCCTCTGCGCAGGACTCGGCGGCCAAGCTGCTGTCGTACCACATCGTCAAGGGCACGTACTTCAAGGCGCAACTCAAGAATGGTCTCAAGCTGCCGACGTACAACGGGGCCAACATCACCGTGAGCCGCTACAACAAGACGGTCAAGGGCGCCAACTCGACCCGCAAGTATGAGGGTGAGAGCGACGGCACGCGGCTGGGCGGGTGGCCGGGCGGTTGGCTGGGCAGGTGTTGGGCTGGCATGCAGGAAATCCATGCTGAAGCCATGCCTGAGCGTGTGCACACTCGCAGTGATCCACTTTGTTGACCAGGCCAAGCGCCTGGTGTCCGTCAGCAAGTTTGACTTCAACGTCTCGAGCAACCTCGTCATCCACATCCTGGAGAAGGTGAGTAGATGTGCGGACGTGCTCAGCGCACTTTGTGGCCCTAGCCTGTGTGTGGGTGGTGCCAACGCCTGTCTGTGGTGCGCCTGACTACGCAGGTGCTGCTGCCGGCGCCAATCCGCGTGTTCCTCAAGAATGCTGGCTACCCGCTCTGATCTCCCGGAAAGGAGCTTTTTACTTGCGAGCGCGATTGCTGCGAGCGCTGAGATCATTCATGCATGCTGCAGAGATGGCACCCGGACTCGTACGATATTGCTGTGTCCTTGCCTGCTCAAACTAAGCGCGCGTGCGTGCGGACATCACTGCCAGTGCAAGCGCGCGCGACCTGGAGCAGCACCCTTGCAGTCCTGGCACAGCCATTGCACTGTGACTGGTGCTGAGAGGTCAGCCAGGCGCATGGTCCTTTCTGCCATCTGCTTGATGCAAGCGTGCAAAAGCCTTGGACTCCATGTCTGCAACCTGCCGCTCCAGCTCGTGCGCCTTGATGGCAGCTCTGCACAGCGGTCACGACGCGCCACCACCAGGATGAGCACGTGCCAGCAAGTGCAGACAGGTAAGCCAGCCGCAGCAGCCAAGGCAGCAGGGATCAGCAGCGATGGGAAGTCCATAGCGCCCAGGCACCGCACTGCATCGCACCTGGTAACTCGGGCGGATGAAGGCCGGGGAGGTGCCTGCCCTGGCCGCTGCCACTCAGGCTGGAAGCCAGGGCGCTTGGCTTGAGGCGCTGCCCTTGGGACTTGCAAGGACCACGCTGGCACAGGCGCTGGCCCCTCTGCATCATCCGCCACGCTGCTGACATGCGCTGCAGCGTGCGCTGGGGCTGGCGCCGCACCAGGAAGCCTCACCAGGGAGCGCGCCACGTCCACCAGAGCCGAGCTCACGGGGCTCACCCCCACCAGCCTCACAAAGGCGTACAGCTTGCCGCCTGGCCCACCTCCTACAGGCAGGCGGGGAATGTCCTGGGGGCTGGTGTTCCTGCACGCGCCAGCAGGCGGTTGACGTGACAATGAGTACGGCAGCGCATCAGCACACATGCGACAGCACAACTTATCAGGAGGTGATTGGGCTGCTCACCAGGCCAGGAAGCGCCCCACCCGTAGCTCCATGCCCGCAGGCACAGACACGACGAGCTTGCCCTTGCTGACGGCCCGCTGCACGCTCAGCAGCGCGTCCTGCTCCGACGCGTGCAGCAGCGCCGCCCCTGACTCGGGGGACACACCCGTCTGCAGCAGCGTCTGACGCAGGCCAAAGCGCACGCCGACAGGGAGGCCGTCGCTGGTGCTGTTCGGGTGGATGGCTTGCCGCAGGCTGCTCAGGCCGCCGGCCACGTGCACCGCGCCCACGGCAAAGGTGCATGTCGAGGTCGAGATGCAAGATGGCTGTGTGGTGTCGTCGGGTTGAGCGGCAGCTTCCCGGAGCATGCGCGCCAGGCCAGCTTGGTCCTCATCACTGCTGCTGAGGCGCGCCTTGCTGCCTCGTTTGGAAGGAGGCACACACCCGCCTGTGGCCTCGTGCGCGTGCGTTTCCCCTTGCGCTGCTGTTGCTGCTGCGGCAGCTGTGGGTCTTGACCCATCGCAGCTGTCACCCAGCCCTTGCTGGCTGTCTGTCGCCCACTGTGGCGTGAGCATGTCCTCCCTCGCCCAGCTGGGCCCTGGCAGCGTCACGGCAGGGGCCTCAGCGTCCCCAGCGCCACTTTGGCTGGCAGCTGCAGCGCCCTGCTGGTCCTCTTCAGCGGGCAGCACAGCGACCAGGCAGTACCTCACCACGGCGTGCCTTGGCGGGTCGCACGCCACCGCCCGGGGACCGGTGCTGCCCCACAGGCTGCCCAGGCGCGTCGCTGCCGTCGCTGTCTTTGCTGGCAACTGCAGGCTGCGCTGCTGCTGTGCTGCTGGCACCATTGGCACCTCCGCCATCGTCTCTGAAACGGATCAGTCGAAGCGTTGCAGCTAGTGCGAAAACTGCGCGACCGCGGCGCGGCGCATATGCGCATATGAGCAGTGAGCAGTACCCAAAACTTGGTGCGGAGCCCGTGAAAATTCCGGCCGTACAAAACGTCTGACTCGATCATCCTCAGGGCGATCGGCCTGCGCCGGCGCGCAACAGCTGCAAAAAGGAAGGCGTCTTGGTGAGCCGCAGGCCCAGCGGGGGTGCGCCCGCGGCACCATTCCCGCCCGTGTGCGGCGCACCGCCCACCCCGGCCGCCTTGCCCAGCGCCAGGGGCTCCTCCTCGTCCCCCACACCCACACCCACACCCAGGTCGTCCGCGCCGCCCGACTCCCCACCACCCATCATGAGCGCCAGCAGCGCAGGGTCAAGCGGCTCCAGCTGTGCGTGCCCCATCCCCGCCCGCCCACCCACACTTCCGTCCTCAGGCCTCCTGGCGCTGTGCCCGCCTGCCTGTTGCTGGCTGGGCCCCATCAGCAGGTGCCCCACGTCCTGGTCCCCGTGGCCCTCCCCAGGTGCGTCCTCATCCACCCCCAGGGCGCCCACAAAGGACGCCAGGTCGTGCCCAACGCTGTCGTGGTGCGCGGCGAGGGGTGTGGCGGCGGCGCCCGACCCGCTGTCCAGTAGCAGCGCCTGCACTGATGCGCGTGTCTGCAGCAGCAGCAGCATCTCATTAGGGTCCTCACCCTGCTGCTGCTGCTGCTGGCCGCCTGCACTTGCACTTGCACCGCCGTGCACCTCGTCCCTGCTGGCACAGTGGCTCTTTGTCGAGGTGGTGCCGCCTGTGCGGCGTTGCTGGCCAGGCGTGATGCTCAGGGGGTGGGGCGCCTGGGGGCTGGGCAGCGCATGCACCTGCTGCAGCTGCTGGGGCGGGTGCTGCTGCTGTGCGTACGGCGGCTGCTGTTGGAAGGCAGTGGTGGCCGGCTGCATGTGGTCGCTTGGTGGTGGGAAGGGACCCATGGGCCAGCCACCACCACCACCCATGTGTGGCGACATGGGTGGCTGCTGCTGGGGGGCGTACATGCCGGGTGCCGTGGACAGAGGCAGTCCGCCCAAGTCCATACCTGGCTGAGGGAGCAGCCACGGTGTGGCGCCTAGCGGTGGGGTGAGGGCGGGGTTGGGGAGGCCCGCTGTCGGTGAGAAGGGTGGCATCGGGCTAGCCGCCGCCGCCATCATGCTAGCCAGTGGGTTCATCATGCTCATGCTCATGTTCATTGCCGCCCTGTTGCCCGCCACCCCTGGCATGCCTGCCATCATGGCCGCTTGCATCATGGCCGCTGAGGACGCCATCATCCACGCCTGCTGCTGCTGCTGCGCCGCGTCCATGGCGCTGACAGGAGGGGCGCCAGGGGGAGGTGTGCCCGGGGGCAGCAGCATGCCTGGCGGGGGCGGCGTGGCCGGGCTGCCAAAGGGAGGCATCAGGGCTGGGGGCATGCCCATACCCGCACCAGTCTGGGCGGCCAGGTGTTGTGGGCGGGGGCCAAACTGCAGGGGTGAGCTTGGGATGCCCCACACCATGGTGCCACCCCAGGGGCCCACCTCAGGGAGAGGGGGCAGGCGCCCGGCAGAGTGGCCCATCACGGGGGGAGGCTCACGGGCTGCTGCAACCTGCTGCTGCTGCTGTTGTTGTTGTTGCAGTGAGCCCTCCACCACGGCCAGGTGCGACAGGCCTGACGTGAGGCGTGCCAGCTGTGCGCTGTCCGCCCGCCCCAACACCGGTGTCGCCGCCGTGGTGCTGCCCAGCCGCGTCATGGTGGCGCCCGCCACCCTGCCCACACTGCTGCTCACCTGCTCCATCTCATGCCCCGCCGCCAGCCCTCCCACCCCCGCCCCACCTGGGGCCTTGTTGGGTGTGTCAGCGTCATCAGGCAGCAGCAGGTGCATGCACTCGTCCGCCGCACTGGACGGCACGGCGTTGCTTGAGCTGGCCGCACTGCCCTGCTGGCCCCCCGCCGCGCCATGGACCCCACCCCGAGCCGCTGCCGCCACCCCCGCTCCCGCCGCGTCCCCACCCAACGAGCCAGGCAGGCGCGCGCCCAACAGGATGTCAGGTGTGGCCAGCAGCAGCAGCGACTCGAGATCATCTGGTCCCATGCCGCCCCCAGTGGTGAGCGCATCAGCACACAGGCGGCTGGGCCCACGGGCCTCGGGCCAGTCAGCCACGGGCGCAGTGGCAGCACGCCGCAGCGTGAGCTGCCCTGTCGAGGTGCCCCTGGTTCCGGTGCCGTCCTCAGTGTCCATCAGCCCGCTGGTGCCCTGGTGCTGAGGCGCTCCTCCCCCTCCGTCCCCAGGGAAGCCAGTGACGGCGCGCAGGGGCGCAGGGTTGTGGTGCGTGGCGCCCCGGTGCAGGGCCACACGCCGGCGGCTGCGGCTGCTGCCCGGGGTGCTGCTGGTGGGGCTGGACATGAGCCGTCGCACCTGGAGGTGGAGCAGGGGCAACATGGGGCACGCCAAGGTGCAGAGGGGCTTGGGAGCAGGTGCAGGCGCACTGAATGTGGTGCGCACCAGGCACTGGCGCTCCCAGCAAGGCACCTTGCGCGCCCGTGACCTCCCCCCTCTGCTCACCTGGTGCTGCCAGATGGTGAGCAGCTTGGCCTCGGCCAGTGGCTTTGACAGCACCTCACAGGCGCCCCAGTCCTGCATGGCGTGGAACATGAGGTCCGGGGCCTCACTGCTGGAAGTCATGAGCACCAGCGGGGGGCCCTGCGCCACCGTCAGGGCCTGGCGGGTGCGCTTGCTGGCCTGGGGGCAGTGCTGCTGCTGCCACTGGGCACTCTCCAGGTCCAACATGACCACGTCTGCCTGGGAAACAGTGGCGGCGTCCAGCAGGGAGGCGCCTTCCGCCCCACGCGCTGTGTTGTTGCCCTCATCTCTCCCTTGCTCTCCCTCGGCGCTGTCCCCAGGTGGTGGTGGTGGTGCAGCGCCCAGGTGGTGCGTCATCACGGTGTACCCGCAGGCCTGCAGCTGGCCGGTGAGCTCCTGGATGGCGCTGGCGTCATGGTGCAGGAGCAGCACTTTGAGGCCCTGGGGCGTGTAGCTGGCAGGCAGGGCGGCGTCCGGGGTGCCAGCGTCCGGTGCCGCCGCTCCGCATCTGGCGAGCGGCTTGGCCTCCGGCTCATTGGCGGGGCAAGGGAGCTGCTGCTGCTGTGGCCCCTGCTGATGTGGTGGCGGCTGCGCGTGCTCCATGGAGCTGCAGCTCCTGGCGTGCGTCTCCACCCGCTCGTGGACGCCGTGGGAGGGGGCAAAGCGCAGGTTGGAGAGCCGCAGCCTCCGGCTGCGCTCACGTGAGGCCAATGGCACTCACCAAGACCTGCGCAGCAACGCGTAAGGCCAATGGTGGCAAGGTGGGGAGGTGAGGAGGCCGATTGTGGCAGCCGTCGCATCCCATCCGCACGATGAGGAGGCCGCGCCTCACCTCGAGGGTCGCCAAGGGCCGGCGTCGCTGCGTGAAGGTCTGCTGGCGCCAATGCGATGCTCCCTGACGTGATGGCGCACGCGTGGAGCGCGGTGTGGGATGCATCCGCATGACTGGGGCTTATACCGTGGAGAGGGGGGCAGCAAGGAGATCCAGCAGAGCAAGATGGAGGCGTTCCCCTTGCTCGTGCAGCCCTATGAGGCCAACACGTTCCCCTACACGTGAGTAGCGTGCCGAGCGCACCTGCACAGCCGCCACGAGTTCGCCACTTGCTCACGTCACGAACATCTGGCCCACCTGCAGGCTGCGTGAGGGCGATCCATCGGGGATGCCATCCTTCAAGGTCTGGATAGCGGTGTTCCGCAAAGCCATGCCCACGTACGAGCGGCACGCGCTGTCGGACTCGAGCACACCGCCGGACCGCCGCCCCGTGAGTGCAAGTGACAGCCGCACACCGTGACTGGGGCAAGGAGCCAGGTGCAGTCAGGAAGGATCGACGCACGGGAAAAGGCATCACGGGTGTGCACATGCTGCACACACGCCGCGAGGTGCGCAGGAAGCGACAGCGCGGTTCTTGTCCTTGTTCAACGCCGTCCTGGACAGGCTTGAAGCTGACCCTGACGCGGCCTTGCCAGAGCACCCGGGCTGCCACCCCCTCAGCTGCGCGTCGCTCTGCGCCATTCGGTGAGAGCGGGTGCCACGTGGGAGCTTAGACATGGCAGGATCGTGAGCAGTCACATGGCTGCTGCTGCTGCTGCTGCTGCTGCTGCTGCAGGGAGCGGGTGCTGCGTGAGGCGGGGCTCGGCGACATCTTTTCCGACGTCAAGCGCGAGGAGAATGCCGGGGCGCTGCGCTTCCTGCCAGAGGTGCTGGCGGAGCTGGATGGCGCGCCCGGCGGCGCATCAGCCACACGGCAACGGTCAGTGCCTTGCAGGCTGGAGCTGGACTGGACAGGACTGACAGGCGCTGAATCACCTGTTACACTCAACGGCCAACTGTGTTGGCGCAGGTTGGAACTGGCCCTGCGTGGCGTCCTGGCCGGCAACATCTTTGACCTGGGCGCTGCCGCGTCAGCGGAAAGGTACGCGTCCGGCGCCAGCAGCTCGTCCTCCTTCACGGCAACCCGCAACGCGCTGCTGCCCCGGCCCTGGGCCGTGGACGACCTGGACCTGGCCTTGGACCGACTGGCGGGACAGGTGGGGGGCACGCGCTTGGCAGGGCGTCAGGGTTAGGAGGGAGCGCGGGTGCACTGACCAAAAGCTGTGGTGTGGCCCGAGGTGCGCTCACTCACAGGCACCGTACCGGCACGTGCTCATGTTTGTGGACAACTCTGGTGCGGACGTGATTCTTGGCATGCTTCCCCTGGCGAGAGAGCTGCTCAAAAGCGGAGCCAAGGTGTGCCGGGCACGTGGCAGCAGCATGCTGCACATGCTGCTGGCTCTATTGTGCTGAAGTGTGCATCTCACGGCTTTGTGCTTGCAGGTGGTGCTGGCAGCCAACGAGGAGCCAAGCATCAACGACATCACCGCTGCTGAGCTGGTACCTGTGCTGCAGCAAGCTGCCCTCATCGACCCTCACGTCATCGGGTGCGTGGTGCTCTGCCTCTGGCCAAGAGCACGCTGTTGTTGCCTGCGCAACAACCAGGGTCACTTCAAACCTGTCCATGAGCCAACCGCGCCCGCCGTATGCAGGCAAGCGCTCAAGACACAAACACTGCTGGTCATGTCGTCTGGCAACGCGCTGCCAGTCATCGACTTGAGCAAGGTCTCCAGCAGGCTGTGCGAGTATGTCCGACAAAGCAGCACCAGCGACATGCCGGTGGACCTGGTGGTGCTCGAGGGCATGGGGCGGGGCATTGAGACCAACCTGTACGCGCGGCTGTCAGTGGACTGCATCAAGCTGGCCATGATCAAGCACCCAGAGGTGGCGCAGCACCTCAAGGGGCGCCTGTATGACGGAGTGGTCAAGTTTACGCCGGCAGTCGCTGTCGAGAACGGCCATGCACACGCGTGACTTGTTTTGGCAACGCCGCCGCCACAGATGTACAGCGAACAAGGCGCGCCACACGCCAGCCGCCATCATTCACGGGTGATGGCAAGCGCTTGCACTGTGGTGCACTGCTAGTTCAGCAGTCAAAGCCTTCAGGGTGAGCCTCAAGCTTCCAAGCCAAGCAGGCTTCAGCACGCATCCGGCACCACTGAAAGGCATATGAATGTGCTATGTCCGGGCAGCAAGTACACGCTGCAGCGACTTCACCGTCCGTGCTTCAGTCACAGCGCGAAAAAACCTCCAGCCTCAAAAAGCCTCTCTTCAGAACGAGCGTCAGAACGAGCGCAAAACAATTCTGTCCTTCACGGCGCCCTCGTCAAGATTTTCTGGATGTCCGCCAAAACGTTGTGTGGTGTAGCGTATAGCAGTATCACAAGAGGTGCGTCGCAGCACCGATACCTCTAATCCCAAACCCAGCGCCGGATCACGCGCTCTCTTGATGGTTGGCGCTCTGCACCTTGGACTTGATGAAGTCCGTGAGGCGGTACGTTGCCAGCTGCTCACGCGTCATGTGCTTGGCGCCACGCACCGTGCCGCAGCAGGCGCTGGTGTTGCAGCGGCACGCAAAGGGCGCCGACAGGTCCCACTCTGTCGAGTTGTAGAAAAACACCAGCTCGTCCCCAGCCTGCGGCTCCATTGGTGAAGGGAGTACCATTTGGCGAGTCAGATGCACACCCTCTCCCACACCGCACCCTTTCTCTGCCCTCCTCAGCTCGCCCTCGAGGTGTGGCGCCGCACACGTGTGCTCACCTCGATGTCCTTGACGGCCACAAGCTCAAAGGCGGTCGTGTCAAAGGCCACGTTGGGTGCGCATGAGTGGTTGACATACTGCGAGTGCACGCATACTGGCAGCGTGTGACGGGAGTGATGGGGAAGCCAGCGAGCAGCCGTGCGCGCCCTTGGGACCCCCGCCAGAATCTCACCTGCAGGTACTCTGGCTGCAGCATGATGTGGCGCTGATCGCCGACCTGCACGGTCAGGTAGTTTGGCGTGTCCAGCACCGCCTTGGGCGAGAAGGCGCTGAGGACGTCGCCCGCACGGAACGCCTTGCGCGCGTACAGGCTGCTCGACCCTGCAGGCATGTGCAGCATGTCCAGAGGGAAGCATTAAGCCTAACGATCTACTGTGGATCGTGTTCCTCCTCTCGTGTTCCAGCGGGTACGACCAAATGCACGGCTCCGAAACCTTCTCGGCTCACCGCTGAAGGTGCACACGCGCTGCTGAGCCCAGTCCGAAACGTCGATGGCGTCGTAGCCGTCCACCAGCTGGCGATAGACCTCTGGCTTTGGGCGCAGATCAGTGTTCGAGGCCAAGCTGGACGCGACAACCGTAGCCATGGCGAGAAGCGGGTGAGGTCAGGCCTGATTGATCGAGGCCGCGCTCGCTGGTGCTGCGAAATCGCGTGGCAGAGGAGCTCGGGCAGGAGCTTGAGGATCTTTGACACTCCCCTGCGCGCTCGATCAGCTCAGGGCGTGGACGGGCGTCAGCGTTGATGCTGCAGCTGCAGGAGCATCGTCTGGCGCCAATGGCTGGAGGGACGGATGAAGGCGTGGCTCCTGCGCGCACCTGGAGAAGAACTCCGAAACCTTCTCACAAAGACGTGTGCGAGGCCGCTGTTGGCACTGGATGGCACCGCGCTGGTCGTGTGCTGCGCTGTACGCTGATGGCACTGATGCCGGGAGGCGCACCTGCGAGGAATCAAGCGGAACAAAAAATCATGCAAATCCAAGCCCAGGGGTTTGGCTCGTTCTCGCCGCGCAGGACGCTGCAGAGTGCAATTTCAGCCGACAATCACCCCGTTGCTACCTGCTACAATGACCGACGCCGTTCGAGACGCGCTGGCCTCCCGCACGGTGCGACCCGCAGGCTGCGCGAGCGTTCACCGCTCCACGCGCAGTGGAGGGCAACGAGCCGTTGTGCATACGCGCGCAGGCCCAGAGGCAGGAGAAGCGGGCCGTGAAGACGGCGACCAGCGCGCGCGCGGGAGAGACGCTGTTGGTGCCTCGCGTCGCGCGGATGTTTGGCGAGGCGCTGGAGTTCAAGACCGACGCCGTCGTGCCTTTCCAGTCCCAGCTCGCCGAGCTCGAGAAGGCCACGCTCGGTGAGGGCGCGCCGCGCAGAGGCAGCGTTTGACGTGGCCGAGGCATATGAGATCATCGCCACGCGTCGCGTCGACGCCTGCGCTGCCTCCGCCCACGCAGAGTTCTTCGACGACCTGCTGCCGCTGCTGAGGGCGCCCCTGCCGCGCGTCTGGGACGTCGTGGAAGCGGACAGCGGGCTCGCCGAGCCCATCCGCGCAACCGTCTCACACAACCACCCCAACATCGCAGGCAAGCGCGCTCTTGGGCCAGCGTGAGGTGCTGCTCCTCTAAGAGGTGGTGGGAGCGAGGTGTGGCTCCCTGTGTGCTCCGTAGGCGGCGTGATGCAGGACGCTGCTATGCGCGCGGCATACCAGGAGTATGAGGCCCGGCTGCAGCTCAAGGTCCGCCGGCCCCTGGCAGAGTGGGTGCAGGCGCTCGAGACTGTGCGGGTGAGCGTGCGGGGACCAAGGGGTGGCACGCGGGGAGGTTGGAGGGCGCACGAGCACCGCACGTTGCCAACGTGTGCCGGGAGGACTGTGTGGTTGTTGCTCAGGACCGCCTGCCCGAGATGGAGCGGCTGCGTCGCCAGCTCGAGACGCGTGTGACCAAGCTAAGGCGGCAGGAGACCAAGGCGGAAAAGGACACGAGGCGCAGGCTGGGTGAGTCATATGGGAGCAAGGAGGCCTCAGCACCGCACAACAGTGCTGGCGCTTCAACAACAGTGCCCTGCGCGTGATGGCGTGCACTCTGCAGGTGTGCAGCGCGGCGCGCGGGGTGTTGCCGTGCGCGGCCCGGGCCCCAAGCCTATCAAGGGCGTGCGTGGGCTGCTGTTCAGGTGACACATTGTGGGCAAGCCGTGCTGTGCGCTGGTGGCGTTGCTGTTTGCACCCCACAAGACTGGCATGATGTGACTTTGGTTGATCAGTGGGGCTGACGCCTTGCCTGTGCGTGCGCAGGTGCACACACCCCATGGCAGACGAGGGCGCTGGCCTCACGCCCGTGGGTGACCTGGAGATGAGCGAGATGATGGGCGGGGGCGGAGGGGGCGGGGCAGGGTACCGGGGCGCGGGCCGCGACAGTGGTGGTGGGGAGGGCAGCGAGCAGCTGACGGGGGCCACCACGCCACGCAGCATGGGAGGTGGCGGCGGTGGCCGCGGTGGCTTTGCTGCGGCAGGGGCCACTGGGGGCGGGGGCGGCTCGGCACTGGCTGGCTTCCCCAACGAGGTGCGTGCCGCCTGGCGGCTTCGGCCCACATCGCCACATGCATTGGTTCCTGCCCTCCCTCCCACCCACACGCATGCGTACGCTCCTCCTGCCTGCGTGCCCATGCGTGTACAGATGGCGCGTGAGTTCCGTCGCGAGGACCGGGACATCAAGCTCAAGGACTCGCAGCGCAAGTTTGAAGGTGTGAAGGGCCCGCCGTGTGCAGTGGCAGCCGTGCACCCGTGCTCAGGACGCTGCAGGGTGACGCACACCTCATCACGGTGGCATGACTCTTTGCGTCTTCCTACCCGCACCGCATGTTTGCAGCCGCTGAGCAGGCCTACTCTCAAGACGAGCAGCTGCTGTTTGAGCACCTGAGCGGGCTGTGCCGTGACGCTTCGTGGACCAAGTCGTACGTGGCCTCAGCCCTGCTTATGACCAAGGAGCTCATGCAGGTCAGGACCTAGGATGGGGTGTGGGGGTGCGGCAGGTGCATGGTGCCGGCTTGTCGTGGGCATGCCTTTGTCTAACACGCTGTGCCGCATCGCTCACCACACCTTGCGACGCAGGAGTCTGTCTACAACCTGGGTGACACGCTGCAGCCGCTGCCTGGCTTTGAGCCTGCTCAGCCCACCATTGCCGGGGGTGCCATGCGCGCCGCTGAGCCTGCTGGGGAGGCGGCGGAGGCTGACGAGGCGCTGGCCGCAGGTGCGTTGCGCGCACTGATCATGAGGAACGCCTGTGCGACAACTAGCTAGCGCTGCACGGTACCCATGCAGTCACGTAGTGCGTGCCTTGCCGTGCCTTGCCAGCAGGTGTGCTCCCTTCGGACTTCAACCCACCCATCCTGCCCGGCCAGCTGGGCTCCAACCAGGGCTACAACGCCACCCTGCCCGACGTACGTGGCGGTGTGAGCTACGCTTTGGAGTGCACAGAGCGCCACAAGCCGTAGTGCAAAGTAGTACAACCCTGTGTACGCGCAGTTTGCCACGCGTGCCTGCGCCCGTGCCACGCTGGAGGACCTGCACAACGCGGCGTCGCGTCGGCTGCACGCGCACCGCGCCACTGCCACGCCGCTGGAGCTGCATGCCTCTCCAGAGGCGCGCCCAGGTGCGGCCTTTCCTGCGTCACCACCTGTCTGTGCAGCTTTGCCGCGCCTCCATCCTGCATGTGCCACGTCACGGCCCGCGTCATGGCCCGCGTCACGGTCCGCATGCTGCCCCTGATCCTGCAGGTGAGCGCGTGGCCCCTGCACGCCGCGGCGCCACCACCATGCCCCTGGCCGCCATCAGGCTGTCTCACGAGCTGCAGCGCAACCAGCCACAGGTAAGAGCACCTCACGGGATGCTTGCACTTGTTCACTGCTTGCTGTTGAGCAGGTCTGTTCACCAGCCAGGAGGGACCGTGTTGTGTTTGCAGGGCACTGGCTTGTCTGCCACCCCGCTGGCCTCGCCACCGCCTCTGGGTGCCACCGGCGCCCCCTGAAGAGGTGCGGGTTGTGTGGTGGTGGTGCTGCCGCCTGAGCAGCACACTTGCACCTGAAGAACTGATTTGCTCATATTGTCTTGCTCGTGTGTCCGCAGGACACGTGTGCGCTTCGTGCGTTGCGCCGCAGAGCGATGGCAGCCTGATGGACATGACGATTGAGCAGTGCCCAGTGGCAGGCGCCTGAGTTGCGAAATGACCCTTGGTGTTGCAAGGGAGGAATACGCAGAGGAGTCAGAGCGCGGATATGTCGCAGACGCACAGCCACATCGGAACAACAACCAAAACGCAAGAGTTTGTCACTTGGGCTCATCATACAGCGTGAACACCTACAGCCTCAACCCTAGCCTGGTGGTGGTGGTGCACCACGTCAACGGTGCCATCGTCCTCGCGCTCTGAGCCCGACAGGCCAGCAGCAGGCTGTGCGTCATGAATGTGGTGGGGCTCATGGCCGTCCTCATCAGTATGCTGCTGCCGGCTGGTGGCCAGCCCGCGGTCAGAGTGCCACGCAAGTACGCCCTGCTGCCCTCCCTCCGCCTCCAGCACCGCGCGCTCCTGCTGCTGCGCCTGCTGCTCCTCCTCCCCTCCTGGCCCGTCCTCGCCGGTGCTGCGTGCAGCTGTTGCCGCGCTGTCAAACAGCAACTGCCTGGGAGCGCGCACCCGCAGCCAGGCACACCAGGCCCGCAGCTCCGCAACGCTCACCCCCCCAGCTGACAGGGCCATGATTGCACGCTTGGCAGCAGTGGCCGGCATCACGGTGCGCTCTGACACGGGTGCGGGTGCTGCTGCCATGCGCTCCTGCGGCTGCTGCTGCTGCTCCAGCTCCAGCTCCTGCTGCGTGGGGCGGCGGAAGCGGCACTGGCGCGCCAAGCCCACAACCCACGCATCCACCCAGTGCGGGGGCGGGCGCATGTTGAGGGCCACCAGCACTGCCCACCCCAGGTGCGCCAGCTCAGCGGCACCGTTGCCGGGTGCGCGCAGGCGGGGCAGGGTCACCCTCCACAGCAACTGCTGCCACCCAGGGTCGCCAGGGGTCAGCACGGGGCTGCGCAGGTACGCCGCTCCACGCAGCATGAGCGACAGCTCCTGCGGTCATGGCGCATCCACAATGTGCATTGACGTCATGCCGCCTGTGCCACGGAGCGCTCATCACTGCTTATACTGAGAGCGCCAAGGCAGATTGGGGCCGCACCTGAGTGGTGAAGTCGTGCAGCAGGGAGGTGGCGCCCTCCCACAGGTCCTCCAGCAGGCCAGAGGGCACGCGGCAACCCAGCATGCCCAGCGCGTGCAGCAGCACCGCGTACGCAGGCGCATCCAAGGCGTCCATGCGCTGCTCACACGCTGCCCACAGCGCCGCCTGCCAGGGCGGAGGTGGCGCACCGCTGACGGCCTTGGAACCGCCCATGGTGAATGCTGGGGATGCGCCTGCTGGCTGCGCGGGTGCTGCAGGAGATGAGGAGGGTGTGGTTGTGGAGGCGGGTGTGGCAGGCACCGCAGGCGTGGCTGCTGCCGGCGTGGGGCTGCTGTCACGCGGTGCTGCTGCGCTGCTTGGCAGCTGCACCCACGCCAGCGGGTGCTGTTGCTTGCCTTGGTGCTGCTGGTTGCTGCACCAGGCGTGCAGCTTGGCCGTACCGTGCACCAGCATGCACAGCTCCCTCACAGACAGTGGGGCTCTGTGCGGCTGCCGCTGCCGTTGTGCCTGGCCAGAGCCCACCCTGTGTGCGCCGTTGCTGAGGCCGTCTGGCGCTACCTCTACCGCGATGGCCAGGCGTGTGGCCGCGTACGCCTCAGCCATCCACATGCTGGGTGGCGGGGGCAGGTGGTGGAGCGCTGGTGCAGTGCTGGCGTGCCACTGCCAGGTGCGTGTGCTGCTCATCCCACCCGTGGGCGTGCGGAAGGGCGTGGTGCTGGAGGCGCTGCCCAGGTGTCCTAGCGCCCAAAACAGGGACACCAGCTGTGAGGAGGACGCGGAGCACAGCAGCGGCTGGGTGTGGGACCACCACCCACGCATCCACACTTCTGACGGGGGCAGGCACTGTAGCCGGACGCACGTGCAGAGGAGCGACACGTACGGCTGCAGGAGCGCCCCCGGAGGTGGTGTGGTGGTGGTGGTGGTGCTGCCTACTGCTGCTCGTTGCTGGTGCTGCTGGTGCTGAGCCGCTGCTGCCAGGTGCGGCTCACACGCCGCAAACATGCACCGCACGAACTCGGCACGAGCCGGCACGGACAGCTTGGCGGGCAACGTCTGGTACGCTGCCCCTGTGCGGGTGGTGGCAGCCTTGGCTGCGCCATCGGGCTGCACAGGTGGAGGCGCGGCTGACTGAGCGCTTGCTGCTGCTGTGCTCCGCCAAGGTGCAGCAGCTAGGTGTGCCTCCAGGGCCAGCTGCAGCTCCGCGTGCGCATCCAGCATGACTGCCGCGTCTCCCAGCGACACGTGGGGGTGGTAGAAGCATGAGCGCTCCACCAGCTCACCCCACAGCCGCAAGGCATCACCCCTCAGCGCAGGTGCTGCCACCGCCGTTGGTGCTGAGCTGCCTGCTGACTGTGGCATTCCAGGGGCAGCCTCGCGGCCAGCCGCAGATGCCGCAGATGCTGGGCTGGAGCTGGGCGCTGGAGCGCGGTGTGCAGCCAGGTGTGCCAGGCGCTTCCACACGGCCGCCACGTGGTGGATGCGCATGCGCGTGTGGTGTGTGGCCCACACCGCACTGAGCGCCTGCACGCTGGCGGCGCTCACCACCTGGCGCATGAGGCTGCCTGCTGACTGAGGTGCCGGTGCACGAATGGTGCTTGAGGTTGGGGCAGGCACGTGTGGTCCGTGCCGCGCTGCGGCCACATCATGAGAGGAGGGGCGGGGCTGCTGCTGCTGCTGGCTCGCCGGCTGCAAAGGTGGCTGCTGCGGAGGAGGTGCTTGCTGTTGCTGCTGCTGGCTAGGGCTGCTGAGTGCCTTGTCAAGCAAGCTCAGAGCCGTGTCGAGGCTGGGTGCGCTCCGCCTGGACCTGCTGCGCGTGCCCGCCCGCCGCACTGGAGCATCCTGCCGCTCCGGCCCCATGCATGCCTGACTGAAGGTGCCCTGCTGGTGGTGCTGCAACGTGGCCACCTCCTGCGGTGCGGCGTGTGGCGCTGTGGCTGCGCTGTGGCGGACGGGACCGCGCTCGGGCGGGGTGAGCACCAGGTGGTCCCTCTCCACCAGCTGCAATGGCTGCTGAGGTGTGTGGTCGTAGTGCTGCGGCAACGCCGTGACGAAGCTGTGGCCAGGAGCGTGCACATCGGCTCCTGGATCGTCGCCCGGCTGCCCCCAGACAAAGAGCTCGTGCGCGCCCGTGTGCGAGAGGCGCGACGGCTCCTTCTCCACAATGGCAGCGGCAGACACGACCTGCATCCACGCCGCGCACGCAAGCGAGTGAGCTCGCCGTCTGCGAGAAATCGTCCCCGATCCGCGCGGCCTGAGGAGAGCACCCGCACCTGCTCTCCAGGGCGCGCAGCCAGGCAGCGAGCTCTGCGCCGCGCCGTCGCCGTCGGCCGGGAGCTGCTGCCCGTCTTACAGCGGTGCTGCGAGGACCACACACACGCAGCGCGAGCCTGGCTTGGTGTTTGGCCGTGGCCTGGAGTCCGGCCACGTCTACCTCGGCTGAGCACCAGGCGCGCCGCAGAGCCACTCACCAGCCTGCAGGGGTGCTGCATTGCAGCGGAGCGAGCTGCACCTGCCGCGTTCGCTGCGTGGCTTCACTCGCTTGGCCTCATCGCCTGCGCAGGCACAGGGCGATGGATCTCTCTGCACGATTGGCAGGATTTGCTGGTGCCGAATCGAGGCCTACCTGCACCTGAGCTGGATGCCTGCTCGCCCGCGCCACTGGCTCGCGCGCACCTCGGTGGACAGGACCTCGCCGAGAAAGTGAGGCCGCTCCGCCCCCTGCGCTGCTGCGATCTCGCCTGCAAGCTGGTCGATGCGAATTGCGCGACTGCTCCCGCCTGCCAAGACTGCCAGCACCACACGGCTCCTTCTGCTCTGGCTCCACCGCCACACATGGAGAGACCCTCAAATATCAGAGGAGGAGAGAGGGGCAGGAGGCGTGTAAAGCATGGCGCGATCGCACCGTCAGGCCGGTATCATGCTGCGGGCGCTGCTGCAGGGGGCCACCAGCACGCTGGGGCACAATGCGTGCACGGCGGCGCAGCAGGAGCGCATCGCCCACCAGCAGGTGATCTGGAGCGCCGTGGCCGCCGCCAGGAGGCACCTCAGCGTTCCCTCAGGTCCTGGCCTTGCTGCGAGCGACGGCGCCAAGGAGGGCGCTACCCCGCCGAGCCCGGCAGCATCGGGCGCTGCCGCCACCTCAACCAGCGTGCTCACGCCGGAGAAGGGCGCAGAAGCTTGGACAGAGGTCGTGCACGAGGCCACGGGCCAGGTCTACTGGTGGAACCAACGCACAGGTGCGCCACTGCCGCCAACGCTTACGCGCAGCCATGTGCATGGGCAGTTCGTGACACCGGCAGCACAGAATGACTCAAGCTGGTTGCCAAGCTGGTTGCCGTCTGCCTGCAGGCGAGACAACTGAGCTTGGGGTGCCACATCCTTTCTTCCGTGGCAAGGAGCGTCAGCAGCAACAGGACTCGTCGTCATCAGACGCTGGCGGCGGCTCGTCGTCAGGCTCCTCTTCATCCGCGTACGCAGCAGGCGTGGATCCACGGGCAGAGGTACCCTTGCCGGACCGCACTGGAGAGTATGCAGCAATAGGCGCCTTCCTCGGCATCTTCTTGGGCTGGGTCTCGCAGTTCGTCTAGTTGTGTTTGGGAAGCGTGTCAGCGTGCCGCTATGACAGGTGGCGCGAGGAGGACCATGACTGGCTGTTGCGACGTGTTGTAGTCAACCTTGTGCCGCGTGTCGGGAGTGTTGCTCGTGTGGCTGGCCGGCCCATCCATGCGAGCAACGTGCCGCGCTTGCTGTGGCGTGTTTCTGCAATCCTGGGTGGTCCGGAGGAGAGAGCACGTTGAACATATCAGGCAGGGCGACGAAACCGACTCGAATCTCACTGCCGGTTCTCAGAGCTGCCGTGCGGTGCCTGTGCGCTCTTGGCTGCCGTGGCGTACACGTTGCCGGGTAGCAGGTTGATCTTGGCCGCAGCCACCAGGGAGGCAAGGAACGCGGCAAGCTGGTCGGGGGTGGCGTCAAACCTGCAGCGACAGTGACAGGCCCTTGGGAGGATCCCTCGGCAATCATGCCTCTCCTCCTCAACATGTGGCGTATGAGCTGCCGTTTGCAGGATGCAGCTGACCACACACTCACTTGGGCGAGACGACAAAGCGCTTGAGCATGGCGTGCAGTCGGTCCAGCGGCATGGCGCCCATGTTGTGCAGCACCGAATGCACGTACGGCTCAAAGGGCGCCATGTGCTCAAGGCCTCCCCCGCTCGCTGCCTCCCCGCCCTCGCCTGCAAGTGCTGCCTCATCCAGTGCGGCCACGTCTGTGAGGCGCACGCCGTGCAGCGCTGGGTCCAGGCGCGTGGCGCGTGCGTACAGAGTGGCCGATGACGCAGGCACGCTGCCGGCGAGAGAGTGGTGACCCCCTGACCCCGCCCTGCCCGCAGATCCGTCCATGCGTTCCGCAGCAGGTGTGTGCTCCACCACCACGCCAGCCTCCACCCAGAAGAGGATGCGTCGCCGTACTGTTGCTGCAGTGAGCCCGACCTGCAAGTGCCACGTCCGCGGTGCAGAGTGAGCAGTCTGGGTGCTGCACGTGCGCAGGCAACCACACTGACACTGGGCTATGGGAAGGCTTAGTGCTGCCCGTGCTCACCTTGCTGGCCAGCTGAGCAGCTGTCAGCGGTGTGGCCACGTTAGCTGCTTGGTCCCCCTGCTGCGGCGCCTCATCATGGCCCTCGTCATCAAACGCCAGCAGCAGCGCCGCCAGCACTGGTGAGACCACCGCCTCAACACACACGCTCTTCACCTCAATCTGCATGGGCGCACCCAGAAGCACAGCAGGGAGGTGGGTGAGCGTGAGCACCACCCGTGACGTGATGCTCCCTGTTGCTACCCGCTAGCCCTGCAGTCACACCCGCTAGCCCTGCAGTCACAAGGCATGTGTGCGCACCTCTAGCTCCACCAGGCCCAGGTGGGCCTTCCAGTGCAGCTGGCGGGGGGCCTTGAGGCGCTGGAAGTGTGATGCGTACACGTGCAGGGCCTGGCGCACGCAACCCGGCACCTGCAGCGCTGCGTCCCCTGCCAGGCTGGTCAGGGCACTCCAGGAGCAAGGCGAGGCGCGTGCTTGCTGCACGGGGGCGCCACCCGGAGCACCCTGAGCGCACAGCACACGTGCACACCCTGTTGCGTGGGCTGCACACAGACGGCGCAAGGGCAGAGGCGGGGTCTGCCCTTCTGCGACAAACATCTGCTCTGGTCCTCACCTTGCTGGTGCCTGTGTGTTGGTCGTCGCCCCAGCCCCCAAGCGCAGGCCAGTACAGGTATGATGTGATGGTGGCAGACAGCCAGGTTGGTGCGGGGAGCGGGTGCACGGCCTGGGGCTTGTGCTCTGCTGGTGGCGGGGGCGGCGCGTGGCAAGCCATGTTGAGCCTCCTGGAGTCACCCACGTCCTTGAGCATCACCTGAGCAACACACACGTGGAGGGCGGCAGCCGTAACAATAAATCAGGTCCCCGCACTGCCAGGAGCGCGTGCATGAGAGCCTGCTTCAAACCAGCCAGGCCCGCACCTCGCAGGCGTGCATGCGCGCGTCCCCGAAGCGCAGCTTGAGCAGCTCCACCGTGCGCACGGACTGGGACTGGATGTCGCCATCCCAGGCACCACCCAGCAGGAGCTGCAGCGCCAGGCACGACCTGCATGCAAGTACGCAGCAGTCAGAGAGAGAGTTGAGTCAACCGAGTGCAGTTCGGATGCAGCGCAGCACACCTGTCCTGATGTGTGGTTGTGCCCACTCACTGGTACTCGTGTATGAAGTGTTCGCGCGACCTGAAGACCTGCACCAGGTGCCCCACCACGTCACTGGGGCTGGTCGTGGAGGGACCGCCCACCAGGCCACCTGCACCATGGGCTGGCCGCAGCATGGGCTGGAACGCCGCCCCGTGTTCTGGCCATGGGCCGCCCGCAGCTGTGCCCCCCTCACGCTGCTCCTCCCCTGCAGCTGCCTGCTCGCAGTCCTGCGCTTGCTGCTGCAGCAGGGCCAGCACGCTGTCCTCGTGCCACGTGCACCCGGCCCCCAGGCCCTTGCCCCCACCACTTGCACCCCGGCACCCGGCCACACACGCCACCAGCCCGCCCTGCTGGTGCTGCGCCTCCTGTGCCAGCTCCTCCTGCGGCACATGCAGTGTGGGTGATGAGCACGCACATGAGCACGCACCCTCCAGCCGCCATTTGCACCCTGACCGGCAAGCAGCTACGGCCGCTGTGCACGAACACTGTCATGCCATGCAGGCAGCACTACAGGACTCCTGCCACCCCACCTGCTGCTGCTCCTCCAGCAAGGTGGTTGGTGCATTGGGCTGCGCGCCGTCCTGCCTGTTGCCAGGTGCGCCCATGGCCCCCCCCAGGTGGCTCCACCCAGGGGCGCCCGTCACGTGCTCCACCACACACCGGACCGTGTCAGGACGGCTCCGCAGGTAGCGCCGCACAGGCCCCACCATCGCCGGCAGCATCGTGCCTGCACGCACGCTATGTAGGCCACATGGTGATAGCAGGTGTTCCGTGTGGTGGTCTCACACCACTGTGGCCGCCAGCAGCCACCCACCTGACGGGTCGAGCACGCGCATGACGCGGATGATGGAAACGTACGTGTGCACCACGTCGGCCGCTGAGGCACCGGCGTGAAGCAGGCGCTTGGACACTGCTGACCTGCACGGGTGTGGAACCATCAGTGCCACACCTGGGCATCCATCACACCTGGGAAGCAGCAGAAAGCCTCACCGCAAGTGCAACTCGCTGTTGACTGCACCTGAAGGTTGAAAGCAGCTGTGTTTGCAGGTTGGTGTGCGCCAGGCAGTCCGCCAGGTCTTCCACCTGAACCCAGAACAAGCGAAACATAAGCCAGACAAGCACTTAGGCGGATGGGGCGGCGTGCAAAAGGGCTCGTCAGAGCAGCACCCAAGCTGCTCACCGCTGGCATGGAGTCTGGCAGGTCGATGACGATGTCAAACACCTGGGAGCACCTGAGGGCGCCCACAGCCTCGTACACAACGTACTCGAGCCGCCTCTGCCAGGCCCCAAGCTGCAGGGATGCAGCAAGTGCGGCAACAAGCAAGCAGGTCAGAGGTCCTGCTGATCCACTGGCGCCAGCGTTCCAGGCCAGAGAGGTAACCCCGCTCACCTGTGCGGGCGGTTGCTGCCCAGCGGGTGTGCTGCCCTGCCAGTCGAGCACCTCTCCAGGGTAGCTGCGGCAAGCACGTCAGGCACAGCATGCTGGGTTAGTACTGTCAACAGGCAGCAAAGCCGGTCCTTTACTCAATCCCAACCCCGTCAACGTGCCTGTGGTGCCGTTCCTGTGCCGCCGCGTGTGTGCCATGCACCAGGGCGCTGGCCAGGTGAAGTGGCACGGCACCCAGGAAGGACCAGGCGGCCGGCAGCACGCGCTGGTCCAGGCTCCTGCGGGGTATCAAGGCATCCAGGTTGTATCCATCCGCATGTCAGGATCCTCTCCTTCCCGTTCCAGAGCGGCCAAGCGTGCAGCCCCCAGGCGCCCCACGTACCCTTGTGCAAGGGCGCGGCAGTGGGCACGCACGCACGAGTCCAGGCAGCGCGTTGCTGCCTCGTGGCACAGCTCGTGGAGGCCCAGGCCAGCAAGCAGCGCCGACACGTTGGACACGCCATGGAGCAGCTGCGCCCGACACGCGTTGCCTGCGCCAGGCAGGGCGGGCATGAGCGTGCTTGTATGCATGCTGAGACATGGCGCTGTCTTACCACCGCACTGGCATGCACACATGGCGTGGTACCTGTGACCTCCTCCTGCTGCTGGCCCATGGGGTCGTCTACACACATGGAGTGCGCATCCGCTGCCAGCGCCAGGGCTTGAAGCACACTCCGGAACAGCCACTGCAGCACGCCTGCAGGAACGTACGTGCAGCCAGGAGCAAAGCCCCGGGTGCACGGCGAATAGGGCAATTCATCCCCGTATCAGGCCAACTAGAGTGTGGCACTGCGTGCAAGTGCCCAACTCACCCTCCAGGTTGCCAGCCTTGATGAGCGCCGCGGAGGCGCCAGCAGGAGAGTGTGAGTGCACGAGCGCAGCAACCACCTGTGCGTGGTGCGCGTCCAGCAGACCCTGGAACGGCAGCAAGGTCGGAGGCTGGCAGGGCTGCGGGCGTGAGAGGCTGCCCGGCTGCAGACCTGCCTCCTGCTGCTTCTGGCCCCAGCCCTGGGCCGCCAGCGGCGACGGTGCAACACCTTGGGCATGGCTGCTCAGCTGGGGTGCCTTGAGGCGGGCGGCGAAAGGCACGTGCCCCTGCTGCTGCTGCGCCACTGACGCGAGCGAGAGAGCTGGCTGCCCCTGCTGTGACTGTGAGCAGGTGGCGCCTGAACGCACCAGCACCTGCGGAGCTGGATGGACTGCCGCCATGGCTGGAACATCAAAAGTGAAGCTGCTGGGTGTTGTGCCAGTGCCACGTGCAGCCACTGCGCTGCCACATGCGTCCGGGCGGTGCATGAGCTCCTCCAGGCGCAGCACCAGCTGCTGGGTGCGCTGGTGCACACCTGAGGCCACCTCCTGCAGCAGGTGGTGCGGAGTGCAGCAAGGTACGTTGCTGTGCACTACACCACCAGGTAGCAGCGCAGGGTGGAAAAGAGCACTGCGGACCTGCAAGGCGACGAGGACCTGCGTACAGCTCCGAGTTGCCTGCTGCAGCTGTCCGATGTCAGGTTGCCCTGCAGCGTCGGGCACTGCTGTGCACCTGTCCTGCATGCTGCTGCTGAGCTGTGCCCAGAACCTTGGCAGCAGCTCGCTCTTGATGCCGTGCTGCACGACAGGCAGGAGCACGCGAGCGGCGGACAACGCCACACCTCGGCCACCGCGCAAGCGCAGCTGCGCCCCGAGGAGACAGCCAGCACGCTGCCCTTTACCGCTTACCAGGGCATGCTCTTGCGCTTGCTGCGCCATCAGCAGGCAGGTGCGGTCGCCTGCTTCCCGAGACTGCATGGCGCTGCGGAGCACGACTGGTGGTGCCCAGGCCAAGGGAGGCGCGCCTGCAAGCCACCAGGTACCCAGAGGTGGCATCCGCAGGATGCCACCGCTGCTGCGTGCCTGTAGCTAGTGTTGGCTGTTGGTGCTCACCTCGCCCACGCCCCGCACCTGCGTCGCGACGCATGGCTCACTACTGGGGAGCTGCCTAGCGGCAGATGATCCAGGTTGCCCACATTGATGACGCGGTTGGCTGTACCTGCCCACTCTGCGCTAAGGCAGAGACAGCTGCCAAAGCGGGGCGAGCCGTCAGTCCGCGCAGGCTGTCGCGCGAGGAAAGCAGAGAGGCGCTGGCGCACTTCCCCACGCGGCTTTTCTCTGGCTTTTCGGGGGCGAAGCGGCGAGAGCACGGCGCAGCACTGGTGATTTCAAGTTGAATCTCAAGTTTGAATCTCACTGTAGCAGCTGGTGATCGCATGTGGCTGGTGCGCTGCAACGGGCCCGCGTCTGCTGATCAGGTGCTGCTGCGACACGGCCAGCAAGCGTGCGGTACACGCCGCCCAGGGCTGCACCTGCCCACGCTGGCCCGCTTCTGCAGTCATGCTCATGTTGGTCATGGCAACTTGTTGCAGGCACCCAAATCAATGCTACAACTTGGCAGCCACGCTGGGGAGCTGCACCACGTCCTTGTGCGTGACAGTCGGGACATCTAGCAACTGGGAGTTGAGCTCACTGAGGAACTGCGATGTGACGTCCGGGTCCTGCAGGGCAGAGCACACGACGTGGCAGCGAGGCAAACACGGTCAGCCCCGGGTGTAGTTGCAAGGACGCCAGCGCCGTGCAAGGCCATCACCACCGTGCAAAAACGGTTGTGGACGCCTTGGTGGCTCGGTGACTGCATGCTTTGGCCTGGGCTGGTACCTTCACATCTTTCCTCACTGCTCATCCGCGTTGCCTAGGCTGATGCGGCTGGCCGCCCCGTTTGCAAGCACACACACACACACACACATCACGGCGGCTCACCATGTCTGGTGCCAGGTAGCCGATGAACGCCTGGAAGCGCTGAGCGTCGAGGATGTCCCCAAATACCTTGAAGAGCCCTTGGAGCACCGCCGCAAAGCTCTCGCAGCTCATGACGAGCAGCAGGAAGAGGAACTTGTCCATGCTCACGGCGCTGGCAAACCTGCCCACGCTGAGCACCTTGGCCACCACACCCTTGGCGATGCCCAGCTGCGAGGCCACTGCATGCACCTGCTCCGGCGTGAGCGTGGCGTCCTCGCCCACACGCTGGTAGAAGAGGCCTATCTGCTCCTGCGACGGCGCCGACGCTTCCTGCGCTGTGTTGGCAATGTCGGCCAGGTTGCGGAAGTACCTGCAGCAGGAGAGGTGAGGTGAGGATGGCACAATGTGAGCCACACTGCTCCTGTGAGCTTGGAGAGCTTGATGGTGCGCTGTGATGGTGGCAAGATGGACCGTGCCACCCCCACCAGTCCCGGGCGCACCTCGCCGAGAACTCGACCAGGTCCTGCGGGTTCCGCCGGATCACCTCCTTGGTGTACGCTTTGAGAATGTCGGCCAGGTCCACAGGCACGACAATCTGCGAACAGCATCCGTGCACCGCGGCTCAGCCCATTCTCCCATTGTGCGCCAGGACGGTGCGAGGCCCTGGCGCTGGTCCTGCGGCAGCCTCTCGCACAGGCAGCGCTCGCCTGCTCCGCGCAGTAGATGGGCTCGACGTCCATTTCGGGCCTCCCTGGAAGTTCAGCGCGCGTGGGGTGTCGCGGGGCGCTTAAATGCTGGCTGCTCTGATAACTCGACTTGGCGCGGTGGACTAAGGAGCCTTGGTTCGCCGACTCCACTTCTGCCGTACATCTACACCCGGAGAGGGCACACGAGGGGCAAATCAGGGGAGCATCAGGGGAGCTCGGCAGCAAGCTGGTCAGTGGTGCTGATCAGTCCCCATGCGCCTGCTGCCGCTTGTGCGGGGATGTGCACGCACGCGTGCGGGCGGTCCCCCCGACGCCCAGGGAGAGGTGGATGGCATGCTAGGGATGCCTGGGATGCCCACCTGACTGCTGGGATGGATCCTAACCCTCTGCGGTGGCGTGCTCTTCTGCTTCCACATGCTAGGGCGAACGCACAGGACGACCGCGTGGAGCGCAGCAAGCGGAGAGCGGCAGAGAGCGGGCAGATGATGATGAACGGGCACGGCAGCGTGCTAGCGGGTGACCCCGCGCTCGCCGTGGGCGGCAGAAGCCGCTTGGACAACTTTCAGCACGTCTCGGAACTGGGCGCAGGCAACTTTGGCGTGGCCAAGCTGATGCTCGACCGCACGTCCAACCAGCTCGTGGCGATCAAGGTGCTCTTCGCAGGGGCTCTTCCTAGAGTTCCCATCTTGCGTGGCGCCCCACAGAGCCAGGTCCAGCGCGTGCAGCGAGCAGCGAGTGCAGCACCGGGGGGCCGCGCCTGACGCAATGCACCAGCGCGTTCGGGATGCACCTTTCACCTCAATGCTCGCTCGTGCACTCACGCTTGTGCACGCAGTTCATCGAGCGTGGCGGCAAGGTGGGAGCGGCGACGTGCTCAGCGATGGCGCGGGTGGTGAAGCTGTGGTGTGGCAGGAGCTCGTGGGGACGGGGTGCACAAGTCCCAACTCCGCAACGCCTCGCGCACACGCTGCCGCAGATCGACCGGAACGTGGAGCGCGAGATTATGAACCACAGCACGCTCAACCATCCGAACATCGTGAGCTTCCGAGAGGTGCGGCACGTCCGTGCGGGGATGCACATCGTGCACGGCGCACCCTGCAGGAGCTCGCTAGGAGGAGACCTCTACCTCTCTTGTTGCTGCAGGTGTTCCTGACGCCTACGCACCTGGCCATTGTGATGGAGTACGCGGCGGGAGGCGAGCTCTTCGACCGCATCGTGCGCGCCGGGCGCTTCTCAGAGGACGAAGCGCGCTACTTCTTCCAGCAGCTGGTCTCAGGCGTGGACTACTGCCACCAGCTGGTGGGTGCAGCGAGCCAGCAGGCGCGGTGTGACGTCCCACTGGCAGGCGGATGCGGCTGACCGCGGGCTGGGTGGGCGTCGCCGCTACGTGTTGGTTGCAGGGCGTGTGCCATCGCGACCTCAAGCTGGAGAACACGCTCCTAGACAACAACCCCGCACCACGCCTCAAGATCTGCGACTTTGGGTACAGCAAGGTGAGGCAGGTCATGGTCGCAGGGAGCCTGCACCGTCCATGCCGCACTTGTGGGCGAATGGGGCGCACATGGGGCGCCGCCAAGAGCGCCAACCCACCCTGCCCCGCTGTATGCTGTGCGCGTGCACATGCAGTCAGCGATGGACTCCCAGCCCAAGTCGACGGTGGGCACCCCAGGTACGGGCGCTCAAAGCTCATGATTGTCCTGGGGCGTCTGGCAAGTGCATCCTTCCCAAAAGCATGCCACCATCCTCTGATCCATCGCACGCTGCACCTTGATTGCCCCCCACGCAGCGTACATTGCGCCCGAGGTGCTTCAGCGCAAGGAGTACAGCGGCCAGACGGCGGACGTGTGGAGCTGTGGCGTGACGCTGTACGTCATGCTGGTGGGCGCCTACCCGTTTGAGGACCCGGGGGACCCGCGCAACTTCCGCAAGACCATCCAGGTGTGCATGCGGGTTAGCGTGTGGCCCTCTTGTGGCGCACAGCTCGAGGAGGACGTGTCGTCACGACGTCGCTTTGTGTCGTGTGGTGGTGGTGTCCGCAGCGCATCATGGCGGTGCAGTACCAGGTGCCCCCGGAGCTGCCCATCTCCTCCGAGTGCAAGGACCTGCTGGGACGCATCTTTGTGGCCGTGCCCCAGCAACGCATCACCATGGCGCAGATCAAGCAGCACCCGTGGTTCCTCAAAAACCTGCCCATTGAGCTGTCGGTGAGTGCAGCCTTGGCAGCGCAGCACCGCTCCAGCGGCGCACCACACTGTTGTTTCCAGCGGTCAATACGCCACACGCACGCCCCCTTACTCACACGCCTGCCTTCTTGCCCTCCCTTTGACGCTGTGCGCAGGACCCCACACGCACCGCGCGGCACCCCGACCCCGTGCAGAGCCAGGACCAGATTCGTGGGCTCATCCACGCGGCCAGGGAGCTGGAGCCAGCGCGGCGGCAGGGCGGGGCTGTGCGGATGGGCGGTGATGAGTTTGATGACGAGGACGGCGGCCATGGGGGGGCGGGCACCATGGCTGATGAGCTCAACGACCACACGACACCCAGCGCACCACACATGGCGCACACGGCACATGCCACGCTGGTGCCTCACGCGCCTGGGCCTGCGTTAGTGGTGCCCATGGCGGTGATGGGTGCTGGAGGGGTGCCCCAGCAAGTGCACATCCTGCACCCAGCAGCAGCAGCAGCGGCGTCACAGCATCACGTGCAGGTACAGGCGCCGCAGCAGCACGTGTACCACCACCACCACCCGGCGCTAGTGCCGGGCGTGCAGCACCATCACGTGGTGATGCAGGCCACAGCAGTGCCAGTGCCGCCGCAGCAGTACGTGCACTACCAGCAGCTGCAGCAGCAGCACCAGCAGCAGCAGCAGGACGCACCTCCGGTTATGCCGGGCGTCATCATGTTCCCCCCACGCTGAGCGAAGCGTGGCAAGCCAGGGGCACCTTGTGAGCAAGGGAGGAAGGGGGCAGAGACGCCGCAGCGCCCTTGGCTCTGCACGACTCCAGCCACCTCCTCCTGGGCTAACTTGGCCTTGGGTAGTACTGGCGTCACTCCCGCGCTGTTTGCACTTGTCGTTGTTGTCGTTGCTTTTACCGCTCGTGGCCTGCTTCCCTTTGGCCAGTAGTAGCACTACTCTCATCCCTCGTCAGCTGCAGATGAAAGCACACACTAGCGTGGGCCACTCGCGTGGCGAGACGAACCTCCTCCTGCTGTTCCTGCGCCTTTCACAGTGTTGTGCACCTCCAGAGTCTCATGCTGACAGACTGCTGCGTCGGTTGACGCACCAAGTGACCGCTTCTGTATGTGTTCACGATACTTTAGCGGCAGCAGTGATTGCCGGGTGCTGTGCATCATCACGGAACAAACTGTTCCTCCGCACAAGGGCTTTCAAGCGGGGCCTCCTGTTGTGGTGAGCATTGAAAGTGCAACTTTTGCATCGAACAACGCATGTACCTGCATGCATCCTCACCCAGGCCCTGGCACGGCTGTAAGAGTCATGCTCTTGTCCCTGGCACATTGGTATTCGCCGCAGGTGTGCCCGCAGCCAGGTGCAGGCAGAGTGTCCCGAGCTAGCAAGCTGCGCAGACGACGACATCTCTTGCACCTTTGCCGCTGGGTCTGTGTTGTGGAAGACGCTCGCCTCCTCTGCTTGCTTGAGCACTGTTCTGAGCGGAGTTGCATACCTGAAGAGACGAGACGCTTCCTTGTGATGGGCACGCTGCATTCATGCGTTGCGAGCCAGGGCGACGCTGCGTGTGGAACTTACTCAGTGTGAAGGCCCCGAAGCCTGGTCACTTGCCCAGTGAAGCTCGACGTGTGTGCGTGTGTAGCTTGCAAACGGGGCCCCAGGCCACGGGATCACCTTCCCTCGTATGTTGCTGCAACCGAGAGGATCTGCTCCAACGCCAGCCCAATCTGACCACATGAGAAGGAAGCGCGCTCAACGCGCACGTTTGCCTTCGTAGAACCTAAAACCAACAGGCAGAGCTCTGGCACGCCTATCAAAGCGCGCGCTCTTGGCGCCCAGCACTCGCTGTGCCTTCCATGGATTGGCGCGGCTAAAAGCTCAACGCCCAAGTGCGCAAGGCAACCTGCTGCTGCTGGCACTAGCCGGCGAGCTGCCGCAGCAACACATCCGCACAGGTGAGCGTAGG